>JAQPZY010000438.1:0-170262 GCA_029931535.1 Margaritifera margaritifera | reverse complement strand
TACAGAATAATCAAACTTTTACACAGAATCAGAAAATCATGTACTTTTAACAAGATGACAGAACAACCTGTCTCTTGAATTTTAATTTACTATGACAATTTATTTAAAAGAAGGTTTCAAATTTAACTTGCAGAGGCATTCTGAAATTTGACAAATTATCTTTGATGAAACTAGTGAAATAATTAAAAATTTAATAATATGATATAAGTGACTGAGAAAAAGAAAAATCAATCCATGAATTGCTGTATCAGGATATAAAAGAATGAATTATACAAACAAAAATTATACAAGTGGCCTAATTTATAGCAACAATCAAACTTTAATGTACCTAAATCACCAAATATTGTTTCATAGCAATGCACTGTTGACTTAAATCCTTCCACAGATAAATCACATAACAGTAAATGTGTAGAAATGCAGTTTCTTTAGTTTTGGACGATATCAGGATTGTAATGGTAGACTGTCATGTGAAACTAACATGGCCATGCCATTTAAGCCCATAATGGAAAGGTCTATTGTGTACAATATTTGCAACCAAAAAAATGTCACCATCAGACACACTAAAATTGATATATATTATAAATATATTATAAATTTCACATTCACATGTAAACATTACAGTTGCATTTCCACCAGTGTCTCCACACTTGAATTGACAGCATTACTCAAAGATAAGCATGTGACACAAAATATGCTTGCAGACAAATCTAAGTAGTGGTAAGTAAAAATCAGATGTACAATTCACTTACACTGACACTGAAGCAAAAAATTTGCTTGGAAATGTCAGCAGGAAGTGGTGGAAACTGAATATTTAACATTCAGATTTCATCCAGCATTCATCCTTCCATTGAAAGGATTGTCCAGTTTGAGATTTTTTAAATTTCTGTTGGAATAATTTTTGATACAAGGGCACCTGAAAGCCTAAAGCTTCTTTTGTAAAAAAAATTTTTTTTTTTTGATAGCTTTTTGTAAGTGTTTGGTGCATTGAAACAGTGGATCTCAAATTAGGGGAATATGTTGATTTGCCCACTATGACTGATTAAAAGAGAGTGTAGATATTCATGAGCTAATTTGTTAGATTTGTTAAACATTTTAGCTGTTCTGAGAAATATACATTCATTTATACATAAAATTTTCATCTGATGCATCACTTCAAAAATGTTGAATGGAGTAGCAAGTATTTCAAATCTCTTTTTTTTTTAATTAACAGTTTTTAACTCTACTTCTCATAGACCAGAAGAGCTTGTAAGATGGCATGTTCTCTGTCATCTTTTTTTTCGATGTCCATTAGAACAAGTTTGTTCTCACTACTCCTCCTAAACTACATTTATCCCAAGATCCAGTTGGTCCCAAATGAAAATGGTGCTGCTTAGACATCCAGTATGGCCACCCTAGTGGCCATCTTCAAAATCTTGTTATTGCTCCTCCTCATGGTTTTTTCACCACAAGACTTATGATGTTTAGTTGCTCCTAAGTGAAAATGGTGCTGATCTGACATCCAATATGGCCACCATGGCAGCCATCTGAAAATTTTGTTTGTTGCTACTCATCCCAAATGGATAATCATATTCACATTGGGTTTTCACCAAAAGATTTATATTGATGTCTAGTTGGTCCTAAAGGAAAATGGTGCTGATCTTACATCAGCTATGGCTGCGACAGTTGCACCTTTGAAACTCTTGTTATTGCTAAAAAAAATATCAGAGATGGTTTCAACACTCGGCAGTTGAAAAAAGAATTGGTCTTGTCTTGAGTTCCCAGAAAAAAAATGTCACCAGTAGACCATCAGCCCCTTTGAGGGACTCTTGTTCTAGTCATGTACTAGTAAAATTGCCCCATAAAATAGTGCAGTAGTCAAAATATGTGCAACAAAACTTTTGTAGAACATAGTTTGATGTTTCAAAGAAAAGAAAGTGCTTATTTTCCTAAGTAACCAAGGCTAGGGGTTAACCTTTTGAATTATCATATGATCATTCCACATTAAACAATTATCCATTTGTACACCATAATTATTCACCATTTGTTAGCTAGTACGAGTTCAAAGTAGCAAGCCATTTTCATCATACCATGTCTGAAGTTTGTGCAGTGCACTTTAGTAAGTACATTCAAGTTCACTCGTGTATCATCTGCTTTCAATTTAATTACAGGTAAGTTATTGATAAAAATCAAAAATAGAAGTGAACCTAAAATTAACCTTGTTGCACACCACATGCAACTTGCTGCCTTTTCATCATAAAGATGATTGTTGAATGATACCAGTTGAGACCTGTTATTAGAAGCCCATTACTAGGGAAAGTTTGCCATCCGACTATAATTACTCTTAACTGGTACTGTACTCCTTTACCTACTGATTATGACATAACAACCCCTCTGCTAGGTGTCTGAGCTAAGGCAGTATTAGTGCTAAAAAATTAGATAAAGTGCTTGTGTAGTGCAGGCTGGGAAAAGTTTCTACAATGTATACTTTGTCATGGACTTCTGATTTCCCATGGTGCACTTGATAACTCTGGAGAACCCAGTGATGATTGCATAGTTGTGTCTGTTTCTAGTTACAACTACCCAGCTAGGTAAACCTTAGCTAGTGGCTAAGCTTATCCTTGGGGAGTGCAGTGCCACAGGTGACTATAGGGAGGTGGACTTCTCATATGATTAAAACAGCTTAATATTTTTGCTACAGTGATAGATTTTCAGGTTCTTAAGTAGAATTTCATTATCTAATAAATCAAAATCATTTCTTAAGTCAACCATTACTGTATGTTCAACCAGATTTCCATTATCTAAGGCCTTTAACTACTACATGTAGTATACCACAAATAATAAAATCATTGCACAACAGTGGTTTTGTCTGGAACCTGATTTGCCTTTATGTAGAAGTTTGTATTTTTTTCTTTAAACAAAACATTAAGGAATCATACACATCATAGTATTGATTTTGACAAGGAAGGAAAGATGGATATTGGTTTGAAGTTGTAAATTTCATTCCTAGCCCATTTTTTGAACAGGGGTGTCATTTTACCTAGTGACACTGTGATTACCACAATGCCTGTTTTTGCCAGTCATGTCCAGTTGATGCGCTGAAAGGACTGGTTGCTAACTGGTCATGTCAGACATTTGTCATAGAGTGCCCAAAATTATTCCATACTATTATTTGGTAATTACTTTTTTCTAATTATTTTAAACACCTAAGGCCCCAAACCATAAAACAGTGCATGTGTGAAAGCTTATTTCCTAATCTCTTGACTACTCAAAATCATACAGTTGAGTGATTGCCCTGGGCCACTAAGATCATGTGATGTGTGGCAGAACGTACAGGATCTTAAAACAACGTCCATGTAGTATAGGTCCGATTTAGAACAAAGGAAAAGAACGAAGCACTGTAACTAACTTTTATTATCACTCACAAGATACTATTTTGGAAACTAATTCACCATATAACTGGATTAAATATGTCTGTCAAATGTTATATATTTTTCAAGAGCTTACATTTGCTAACTGATAAAATATTATAAAATTTTTAAATTGTTAGAAAAGGAGAAAAATAGATTTAATAGCAGTGATACATTAACTGCTATTATTGCACTGCTTCCTTTTTAGAGGGATACTATGTTGCCAGTCCAGGATAAATATTTCCTCCTGCAGTTAGTAATTGGAGGCCCAGAATTGAAAAGAACATGATCCCAGTCTGATTCCTTAGTCATAGTCAACATATGGAATATCTTCCTCTTTTTCCTTGGACTTTTGTGCGAGTACACGTGTTACGATGCTCAACAATTTTTGCCTTACTTGCTGTCTTGAACCATTTTTTGGGCCCAACATATTCCTTTTTGAGTTGTTTGAGTCATTTTCTCCCAGTCTTTGCATTAATTGTATTTTTGTGTTTCTTTTTGCTAATATTGAAGGGTTTTTGCATCCTACTCAGTGAAGCGGTGCTTCTGTTAATCGTTCCCCCTTCTTAGTACCAGTGTCAGGGTAAGTATCACTTACCCTTTTTTGGTTCCCGGTTATATTGTTTTTGTATAGTTTCCTCTTTTGGCACATAAATATTTCACAAGGTGTGAGTAAGCACAGGCACAAAAAGGCCTCTTTGAGACACTCAGGCAACCTGTCTATCATATAATATGCTCAATGTACATGCATTGACGGATGTCCTGTTTGTTGCCTGTGGACAGACTTAATGTGAGGCTTAGCAGAAGTCACCATACCTACTGAGGGAGGAAGAAAGGTCAGGCTTCATCTCTAGATGACCCCTTCCATTCCCAGGAGTGGTCTGGATTACTTCTTGTCTTATGGAAGTCTGCATCCCTGGCGGGCTGGAACCAGGGGTAATTTCCATGGTTCAGAGATTGCAAACAGGCCTTTGATCCCTGATGATCATTCCAGACACAAAATGTGATCAGTATTCAGGGGGCAGGGATTGGGTCAATGCCTTTCCTTTCTCGATGTTACTGTTCAAGACCTATGAGAATAGAGAGTTGGATTTTGCTTGCCTATTTAGAGAAGGGGATTGGATCAGCATCACCCTGTTTCCTATGTTCCCTTTTAATTTCCACAGGATTTGGGGACCCCCACTACCTTTTAGTGAGTCTTCTTTCCCCCTCCCCCCCCCCCCATGCCATTATGGATGTCTCTGCCTTGGTTTCAAGGTATGTTGGACATGGCAAGCCATAGATCTGCTCCATCTCTCCAGCCTTGTCCAACAAATAGGAGGCAGGCCACCACTCACCTCCAAGATCATCGAGAAGATATCAATGATTCCTTTTACCAAGGAGGAAGATAGTATGTTTATTCCTGTTATCCCCTCCCCCATGTGAGTGGTTATGGGATGATGATAATCCCCATTTTGACATCTTCCTCTCTGGAACCGGAGACCTGGAAGGATAGTCCTGTCTTGCCTCAGGAGCAAGTTCAGGATAGTGATGCCCTTTCCATTCTGGTGGAATCGAACAAGTTCCCAGACAGTCCATTCTCTTCCATTAGGGTCCCCTGCATCCCACTCTCTTGGGTCAAGTGATGGAGGAGGAGGAAGAATGGACTTTCAATACGGCAGTAAACAGGGTTTGCCACCACCTTCCCCCAGATCTGTGCCCAAAGCCTTCAGAGACTGATGACACTAGGATTCACTCTCTAGTCTGGAGAGGCTTTCTGGGGCCCACCCTTGTTCACATCTTGTGCTGCTCCTGCACTTGGCAAAGTTTTGAGGGCTTGCACATAAGTTTTCCCAGAGCCAAGAGGCCACTAGACAGCATTAGGGTTGGTCTGTCTCTTCTTCTGTACTTTGGCCACTGGTCTCTAGTCATCAGGATTGTTCTCTTGCTTGAACCCTTAAGCTCCCTTGCACCCTCAACAGTTCCTGCTTCTTGGATCCAGTTTTTGTCACCACCTGAGTTCATGGCTAGATTGGGACCAGTTTCTGACCAGAGTCCCAATTCACATCCCTGAACTCTACCCTTTTCTGTACACATGTACATAGATTCAGGAATGGATGCTCACCTGTAGCCATAGGGGATAATTCTACAGGGTTTGGTTTTTGTGACATTTAATACCATTTTTCTGCACATGATAGGCTATGCATGGCAGCCAGTATATTTGGTGGAGGAAGAACCTGAGAAGAACCACTGACCCATAGGAAGCTACTGGCAAGCTTTCTCACATACCCACATTGGTTGAGCCAAGACTCGAATTCACGCAGACAGAGGTGAGACATGAGTGATTTGTAAAAGTGAGCACCTGGAACACCTAGTTTTTCAGGGACTGTTGTCTCAAGAAGAAGTGACCCTCCACATCAAAAACCTAGTCTGACAGGTGTGCGTCAAACTCATAAGGAGTTATTGTGTTATGATCGCCTCAGACAACACATCGGTGGTAGCATACCCAAGGTGTCAAGGAATTGCACATGCTTCTTCTCATTGTGTGGAAGTCTGGAATCTCCAATGATGGGCAGTCTTAGAGGTGATCACTCTCAGAACCCACCATATTCCAGTTGGGGCTGTGTAGTCCTCACAGAATGGTTTCTGCAACAGGCAGTAACATAGTCACATGTGGGGATCCAAGTAGTGGACTTGTTTGCTATGAGACTGAACAACAAGCTCCCTCTTTATGTCTCTCCAGTACCAGATAAAAGGGCCCAGGCATTGGATGCTTTCAGTCTGAAGTAAGATTATCTGTACCCTTACACTTCCATGTCTCAGCTCATCCTGATAGCCCCCATGTGGCTCAAACAGTCATAGTTCAACAATGTACTCAATATGTTGGTAGACCAGCCCAGGAGAATACCACAGAGTCCACTGTGTTCCACACCTGCTGTCGCAGCACAGTAGCCCCTATGACACAGCAATCTGTAGTTCTGCACCATCACACTTGGCTCATCTCAAATGATTGATCCGCCAAGACCAGTTTTTTAGCAAGGTCGCCAACTTCATTATCCAGGCAAGGAGGCAACCCACTTCTAAAGTTCACGATGCCAAGTGGAGAATCTTCAGTAATATGTGCATTAGGAATGTGTTGATCCTAGCAGTCCCTCATTAATTGCAGTTTCAAAGGAAAGAAAATGTTCCATATCTACCATTTAGGGCTATAGGGCATCCCTTTCTAACACTCCTCATAAGTTTTCTAGGGGTTCCATGATTCGTTTGGATCCCCATCTTTCTGATCTAATTGGGTATTTTGAGCTTCAGAAACCAGAATCTTGCTCATTAATGCCTAGATGGAACCTTTCATGTGTTCATTGGTTGTTATCTAAACCCCCTTATGAACCTTTGAGCAAAACTTCCTTCAAAAACCTTACCCTAATAAGACAGTCATTTAGCTCTCCTTAGCATCATTGAGGAGGAGGAGTGAGATTCATGTTTTGTCAGTGGAAAATGTGTTGTTTATGGCTCGATGGTAGCTGTGATTCAGTTTCTCTTTTTTGCTAGCCTGGATTTCTGGCTTAGAATCTGCTGTCTTCAGTAGCTCCTGTTCCTGTTGAGATTCCAAGTCTCAGTCATATCTGTACTTGGGATGATCAAGATAGGCTCCTTTGCCCAGGTAGGGCTTTAAGGTTTTATTTGGCTTACTCAAAAGGGAGAAGTAATGGTTGGAATCTGCTCTTTCACCCACTCTAGGGTTCATTTGATATTTTGGTGACCACCATTTTCAAGTGGATTGCCCTCACTATCAAAATAGCTTATCAGTCCCTCACCAAGAGGGATCTTTCTTTCATGAGAATTCAAGTCCATGAGGTTATGGCTATTGCTGCTTCTTGGGCCTACTTTAATCACCCGGCTTTCGATCATGTTATGAGAGCCACCTTCTGGCGGTCTTGCTCTACTGTACTTTCTCATCCTTTTACCTTTGATCTTTGGTGCACCAGATCAAAGTCATTTTTTGTTCGGTCCAATAATGATAGTACTGCATGTGGCCAAGCCATCTAAAAGTTACAGCAGGGAGCACTCCAACAGTAAAGGGCGAGTGCAAATGTTTTCTTATACCAGTTTTTGTTTGAGGTATTCAGCCTCCTTCCTAACTGGTAAATTCAGCAATGTAATAGTAGTAGGTTATGTATTACTGCTATTAAAATGTAGTTTTTGAGGGTGTAAAACTAATTTTAATTATGTAATACTTGTTTGCTACTATTGCAAAGATTCTTTCCTCCTTCAACACTCTGATGCCCTGTATTCTCAATCCAAATCAAAAGAGGAAGATATTCCATATGTCAGATATAGCTAAGGAATCAGAGTGGGATCATGTTCTTTTCAATTCTGGGCCTCCAATTACTAATTGTTGTAGGGACTATTTAACTTGGATTGGGAATTTAGTGTCCCAGAAACAGAAAAAAAATCAATAGTAGCAGGTTAAATTTTTTTTTGCCCCCCCCCCCCCCCCCCAAGAAAAAAAAATCCCCACATGTTTGTATAGTAAGATTCTATACAAAATGTTTTATGAAGAAAAATATATTTTTGAAAATAAAAAGTTAAAAGGAAAAGGTGATTCAGGAATGTATAATACTAAAACTGAAGCAACAGCAAATCCAGAGCAGAAAACTACATATTTTCCAGTATACCAGTTAATGAAATACATAAATTTTGTATTATTATTTATGATAAATAATTTCTTCCTGGTGGTTACATTTGGATTTTTAAATAACTTCTTCTCAAATATCATTTAACAAAATTGGACCAAATTTGACAGAAGGCATCCTAACATAAAGACCTTTCAGGTTTGTGCAAATGGTCGTACATGTGAACCTCTCAAATGGCAGGACAAATCTTCCAGTATTGGCATTGCCTCCACTCCCCCCACCAATGTTTGAAAATTCCTTTCTCAAGTATTGAAAAGGAAATTATGATACAAAATGTCCAGATCCAGTGGTATGTACTATACATGTCCATTGTATTAATGATGTAAATGGTTACTAGTACCTGATGTTTGCATGCTGCATATGTAGTATAGGAAAGAAACTCATTCAAAACGCCTTAGTGATCTGGCAATTCATGATAGACACCCAACTGGAACATGTTCAGACCTTTCTGGCAAAGATTGAAAAAACACTTTTTAAATACCATTGTAGCTATCATTGCACATGCATGCACCTTGTTTACCAAATGTCATCATGTGGCATGTCACAACCACCATCATAGCATTCATTATCACAACTTTATTGAAATGACTTGACCAAAAGATTCAGAAGTTTCTTTTTTTGAGTATAAACTCACAAGAGGACTGTCTTGTACTGAACTTCCACAGATAATTCCATAAAGATATCATAATGCTTTTGATGTGGCTCTATTTTGCCTAGCAAACATTATTGTGTCACTGAGTTCTCTGTCATTTTCCTTTTTATGCTGTTATCACTCCATTGAAGTGTTTCCAAGATGGATGTTAGTAGAAAAGCCACTGGTTGTTCCAGATAGACACCTTGCGACCATTTTACTATTCTTTATTTTAGGTTTATGCGAACTTCAAGACAGAGGTTGCAAAAAATGTCTTGAAAGCCATCCAGCATTCCTGTGGTGAAAATGGAATACAAAAGTTAGTCATGGAATTGAGAGGAAAAGCCCAGGTTGAAGAAATAAATGGAAAGATCTGTATTTGTTGTGATTTTAAACATGCCAAGGATGTTCAGCAGTGTGTATTTAGAAATTATAAAAAGGCAAAAAATGAAGACAAGACTGCATATAACACACCAAACAAGCATTTAATAGATGGAGGAAACACTGAGATGAAGGAGTTGCTCCAGTTTGCATATGGTGAAACAGACTGGAACAAGAAATTACGAGTTGAAGAAGGTAAACTCTATTTGTTTGCAACATTGAATGTGAAGAAAGAAGTGGAGGCAGCAGTCCAGACTGTTAGTTTGTGGTGTCATGAGGATTTCTTCCTCTCTTCTGATGAACAACAGAAAGCTGCAGAAGCCATGAAGTCAGTCCAAAAAGAGTTTCCAGCAATATTCATTAAACAAATTAGTAATACAGTCACAATGAAGGGGGACAATGCAGAAAAAAAGTTTGAAAGGGCAAAGCATAAAATGAAAGTGGCACTTGGTCGAATCAAAATAACTTTAAGAGAAAGAAGTGGCAGGAATTTGAAAGCTGGTGGTGGGTCTTTCTCAAGTTTGCCCCTGGATGATAGGATGAAAGTAAGTCCATTGTCTCTGCCTTCAGACTTGCAGACATCCAAGATATACAACACTGAAGAAGGAATTACAGTTAAAGTCTACCAAGGAGATATTATCAGACTTCCAGTTGACTGCATCGTTAATGCAGCAAACAAAGTTTTGTCACATGGTGGTGGAGTTGCCCTTGCCATTGCTAGAGCTGCAGGCAGAGAGTTTGATCGGGAAGGCGAAAACTATGTCAGAAAACATGGTCCAGTTCCTGTTACACAGTGTTGTGTGACATCAGCAGGTCAGCTTTCCTATGCTGCAGTGATCCATGTTGTGGGACCACAGTGGCATGACTACAAACATGATGAAAAAGACAGCTGTGGTGATGACTTGAAGAAGACCATTGTCAATTGTTTAATTGAAGCTAACAGACTAAATATGAGCTCCATAGCAATTCCTTCCATTAGTTCAGGTAAGATATTTCAGAGAGTTCAAACTTTCTTACAATTACATATATTTTCTACCAGGTATATACTCTTTCATTCCTTTAAATTCACATACAGTCAAGTATATTTATATATGGATTTTTTCCATTATAGTTATTTCATTATGTAATAGGTGAACTTGACATTTATATGTAATAACACCTAAAGTAATGTTACCCTGTCTGCTTCTCACTTATCATTATATGCATATCCATCTAAAGGATATAGGGATGCTTGGAATGAGATTTGATTTTTATGACATCAAGATTTTGTGTTCAGTATGTCAGATCAAGGAGGTTACAAATCTGTTACTGATAGCAAATCATTGGTATTAACTACAAAACTATTTTAATGTAACAATCTTCCATGTATTAGTACAGTACAGCTGACATGATTTTTTGTTTCTCCACGCATCACAGTGGTACAGTAAATCCCTTCCATTTTGAGCCTCAGTTGTAGTGGAAAATCAGTATGCTTCATATGTGGTCTTTCTTAATAATTCACTTTTTGTACAAGACTTTCTGTTTGTAAAAGAATGAAGAATGTCTGCTATTGGTCACACTTTTTCTAATGGTAGTCTAGCCTACATTTTGATAGTGTCCAGTGATATGCCCAGGTATTATAGAACTGTAGTAGGACCCACAGTCTTATCAGGAGACAATAGAACTTCCAGTTTATTGAACACCAAAGTCAAAATTGCCATTGATCTCTCATGCAGAGCCCCAGTTGGTCAGTTGTAAGAAAATCTTCCAACAAAAGTAGGACAAACTTCATATCATACTGGTAATTGTTTTGTTGAAGGCAACATATGGCCTCCAAAAAGGAATCATATATTTGTAGACAGGATCTGCTACCAAAGACCAATCAAGTACAAAAATAATATTTGTTCTTCCATGAAACACCACAATAAGGCCAAAGTGATTCTTTGATGGACACACATGTAAATGCTTTTTAAATGTCAGTCTTGCAAAGCCAGCAACCTCTCCCTAGTTTCTGTATAATGCAGATTGTATGATCTATGACCCCATATGACAAGGAATATACTTGTTTGTCCATTAGATGATTTAAACTGGTATGCAGAACATTATCATAGGGAACTGAAAGGTATACAATTAATCTCTATTTTTTCCAGAATATTTGCCTTAAGCAATACATAAAAGAATAATTTGATACTGGGAGAATGGGATTTTGTCATATATGGACCAATCAAGTAACCATTATCAAGTTCAGTTTGCAAAAACTGCATAGTTACTTCAGGATGTGTGCATGCCAACACCAAGTTCTTGCAAAGAAAATGAAGGAAGATCTTTTAAGCCTGTATCGCATCTAAATCAGAACCACGTAGTAAATAGCCAATAAAATATCTGGGTGATTTTTTTAGCTCTACTTGTCATAGACAAGAAGAGCTTATGGGATGGCCTATTGTCTTTTGTCCATCATCTGTGGTCTGTCTGTCCGTTAGCACACGCATGTTATCACTACTCCTCCTAAACTACTTGGAGGATTGCCATGAAACTTTAAACACACATTCATCCCTAGATCTGGCTGGTCCCAAAAGAAAATGGTGCTGCTCAGACATCCAATATGGCACCCACAGCAGCCATCTTTAAAATCTTGCTACACCTCATGAATGAATAGTCATATCAACATCGGGTGTTCACTGCAAGGCTTCTTATGATGTCTGGTTGGTCCCAAATGAAATTGTTGCCAATCTGATATCCACAGCAGCCATCTTGGAAATCTTGTTATCACAATTTCTTCTGAACAGAAAGTCGTATTAAATGGTGTTTTCACCAGAATACTTCTTATGATGTCAAGTTTAGTCCTAAATGAAAATCGTTCTGCGTGGACATCCAATATGCCCACCACAATGGCTATCTTGAAAATCTTGTTATCGCTACTTCTTCTGAATAGAACATGGGTTTTTTACTTTAAAAAAACTTGATTTGATATGATGCTTAGTTGGTCCTAAATGAAAATGGTGCCAATATGGCCACCTCAGCAGTCATTTTTCAACTCTGATAATTGCTAATCCTCCTGAATTGAAAGTCATATCAGCATCATGTTTTCACTGGAATTCTATGCTGTCTGGTTGGTTTTAAATAAAATTTATGCTGATCTGATATCCAGTATGGCCACCACAGAGGCCAGCTTGAAAATCTTATTGTTACTTCTCCCAGATGGAAAGTCATATCAGAATTGGTTTTTCACCACAAGCCTTCTTATGATATCTAGTTGGTACTAAATGAAAAAGGTGCTGATTTTAATCCAGTATGGCCGCATTGAACATTGACTAGATAGCATACCCTGCCAGTGTCCACTGATTGGGGGATTTATAGATTTTGTTCTTATTTTATGAATTTTTTTGGGGGATACCATTTCAATTGTACAACTGTTTTTCAAAGGTTCCTTAAAACAGGCACATATACAAGTAAAATAACACATGACAACAGTTAAAAGAAAGAGAACATAACGACATAAAATAGGGAGACAATAAACTACAATTTTGAGAGTACAGGTTGATAAGATACAATACAAGGAACACGTTCTTGTCAAGTGTTTTGACTTTCACCCTTTGAGATGGAAGTTTTTGATGTGAACTCAATTCAGGAACTCTATGATGATGTACTACCAGAGACAAATTTCAACTTTTTGAGGAAATCAAGTTTATATAACACATTTTGATCCTATTTTTTAAAATATTTGTTCATTTTTGTGCCATTATTTTTTATTTTTTTTTATATAGATTTTACAGAATTTTAATATCTTTACCTTTTATCTTGTGTTACCTAATGTTTGCATTTATTTGGAAGGTTTTATTTTTAAGTTGTTGTGCAGTTCTCTATATTTACATTTTTAGAACTTTACATTTAATCTGCACCATGTTATGCTGATGTTTCATTAAGCCCTAATATGTGCATATGTAATTCCCCAAAGTCAATAAAGGTTCAGAAAAACTGACTCCTGTGAGACAGTCTTGGTCTCCATGATGGATGTATGGATTACTGCCCTTAATCAAGGAAAATTAGTTCAGTCAGTACTAGCTGATCTTAAAAACGTTTTGATTTTGTTGATCATCGTACTCTTATCAGTAACAATGAATATATTATCAATATGATGATTCCACAATTGGTTGGTTGCACTTGCACCTGGGTCATAACTTAGACATTGTTCATCATAGCCCACCCTAAAAGTATATATACACTTACTTGCATGAAAAGGGGAATTCACTTCTAATGTAACCAACAGAAGTCATCTGGCAGAGATAAAAACAAAGGCAAGACATAGTGTTCTGCAGAACCCTTGCTCTGTTTATTATATACATTATCAGGAATATTTTATTCACACCTCTCTGTTTGGTTGTTGATAAAATAAAATAGCTCTGTAGATTGTTTACACCATGACCAAATGAATATGATGTACCAACCCTAATAGAATAAAATAAAACTGAAAGATGACATGTAAAGGATAAAATGTCAGAGTGCACATTTTGTGACATTACACATCAAAGTTTATCATTAATACAGTTGTGTGTATAAAAGCCCTCCCCCCCTCCATTATTTTTAGTAGTTATCCCATTTCCAGTCAAGTTGGGAGGGGATATAGTGTTTTGCCCATATGTTCCTGTGTTCATCCATTTATTCATTGTTCAGAGTAACTCAGCCAAGCCAAAAACAGGTCACTGCAACCTGGTTTCATGATTGAGTAATTTTTATAGTTCATTGATTTAACCCTCAATATCACCTACACGCATAAAATTGGTATCTTGGTACATCTAAATGAGAATAATTTAACCATACCAAACTGAGGTCAATTTGACCCAATTTTTATGCTCGAGTGGCTTTTGTATTTTCAGCTATCCATTCATTTCACCTTTTTTATATTGGACCCAATTTCACCTACACTCATGAAAACTGGTATGTGGATATATCTCAGTGAGAGTAACTGAACCATACCAAAACTTGGTCAATCTGACCCAATTTTCAAGCTTGAGTGGCTTTTATATTTTCAGCTATCCATTCATTTCACCTATATCTTGGACCCTATTTAATCTACACTCATGAAAATTGACATGTGGATCCATCTCAAGTAGTGTAACTAAACCATACCAATAGTAGGGATCTTTGACCTAATTTTCATGCTTGAATAACTTAAGTATTTTCAACCATCCATTTGTTATGCCTTCAATGTCTTGGACCTTATTTTTCACCTACACATGAAAATTGGTATGCATGGTTCAATCTAGTGTATGTTTTTGCACTATTGGTGCAATACAAAGAGTCACTACCCCTTACATAAACACTGCTACATCAGAGGCACACATAAAAACTGAATGCAACACACTCCATATACATGTATTTGAAAGCGCTACCACCCAACTTTTTTCTTAACAGTACAGTTACTGATAGTCAGAGCAACTACATCAGCTTCCAAATACTGTGCAATTGAAGCAAGGCAAAATGACATGAGCAAGTTGCCTATTTTGACAATCGGGTTCCAAGAAAATGCATCACTTTCACGTGCCAAATAAACCTACACTATATGCAGAATCAGTAATTCAAAATGAAGATAAGGCAAATATGCATCACTGCTTTTTTGCCATAGGTCAGCAAGATCATCTATTATTTTGCCCTGAGATGATCATACTAGTCTGGTTACATAATACAGCAGATTCTGAACAGGCCCCAGACATTCATCATCTACCATTTAACATTGAATCAGCTGAACTTCAGTCAATATTTTATGTGAAAATTTTGAATATTTGTTATGAAGACTTCACATTACTTATACACTAATGACAAGTGTTATAAATTTACCCATATTTCATTATCTAAAACAATGATTAATTATTTATATTAGAACATAAATTGTAATTCATTATTCTGTCATGAATACTAACTTCTCCATTTTGGATTATACATACTTTTGATTTATTCTTACTCTGTACAAAATAGTAACTGTATTCTGCTATTAGAGGAATAATCAATAATTTAAGCATAATCTTTGGTTACATCTTTTATCTAATCTTGATGTAACTTCTAGCTGAATTGTCAAGAAAAGTAGTGATCCATGTCAAATTCTTGGTTGCCCCTCTTCAAAATCTTGAGCAACCTGTAGCTCCATTAGGTGTAATTGAATCCTCAATATGTGCATGCATCTCAATACAAGCAACTCAACCTTACCAAAAGTAGGTTACTGGACCTAATGTTAATGCTTGAGTGAGTTTGTATTCTCTATTTGTTTTTGTTCAACACTCAATATCTGGAACCCTATTTCACCAATTCATTGAAATTGATTTGTGGATGCATCTTGGAATAAATCATTGGAATAAATCAACTTGACTAAAACTATGTCACTGTGACTGCATTTTTAAACTTTAGGGACCTTCATATTTTCATCCATTTGGTACATGTACATGCTCTGTGTCTTTAACCCTATTATATATAAATTAATCAACCCTACACTGATGAAACTGTATGCTGCTGCATCTTGATGAGTAATATATTGCAGTAATATTTCCTTCCTCCACATAGTGGTTCAGTTGTTGTCATAGACTCACAACCAGTGGGTATGTCTTTAAATCCTGTCCAGACCAGACTGAGTAAGCTGCCATAGTGAATCTCTTTGCAGGGCTCATAACTCCAATTGCCATGGCATCAGCCCTCCATACCAGTCTGTTTATTGTTGGCCAATCCAAATGCACTCATGTTGACAAGAGGTATCATGTTTACTAGTGAACACCTTGTTCCTCATGAGAAAATCTGTTGGTGTGCCAGCTGTCAGGTGACAAGTTATATTCACTAGTGATTTTTCAGTAATTGATAGTGTGAAATTCTGAGAAATGACAGTAATGAATGTTCCAGTAAATGCACCTTGCACATATAATAACAAGAATATACAAATTATATTTACTAATTAAACAGAACATAGGACAGTTATGTCAAGAAATTCTATTGTATCTTCATACATTTCAGGAATCTTTGGAGTACCAAAGCTGTTGTGTGCAAAAATGTATGCCCTGGGAGTTCTTGAGTTCAGCAAGACCTGTGGCCTCCAATCCATAAAGGAAGTCCATTTTGTGGATATGCTTTCAGAGATGTGCCAGTTAACACAACAAGCCTTTGAGACGGAATTAAAAAATTCTAGCAGACACAGCCCAGAGACTTCAAGAGACACAAGCCATAGCCACATGAATAAACCACCTCCAGCAATCCTGAGACATTCACAGGTATCAGAGAATTACAAAGTCAAGACACAGAATGAAGCTAAATTTGCCAAAACACAACGTAGCTATGCAGAAGTTCTTACTACTGAAGACCAGATGCAATTAGAGGGAAACAAACAAAACCCTTATGTATTCAAACCACTGGAGAACATAATTATCTCGATTTATAACCATGACATAACTGATATTTCTGTTGAAGCAATTGTCTGTCCAGTTTCACCTTTCACAGAAGGAGGTGTTGTAAAGTTTGTGAAGCACATTTGTGGATCTGACTATGCTGATGCCACATACAGAAGTACTTGCAGAAATGTGGGTGATGCAATTGTTACAACCCACAACAAACAGAACTTGCACTTTAAATACATAATACATGTATATTCACCACACTGGTTCTCACCAGAAGATGAGAAATATGGAAAAGAGTTTGAAAAATCTATGGAAAATATATTCCAGCAAACAAGGAGATATGCACTGAGATCTCTTGCAATTCCTATTCCTGGTATTGGTGAGTATTAAGGATTCTTACCTTCATATGTTGTAGTAAATAACTGTAGCTCTTCACAAAACATTCATATAGATGCTGTTGTCAACCCAGAAGTCAATGCAACAGAAACAATCTACAGCACAACTATCAGCAGACTTCTCTACCATAATAAACATTATATCAAAAGTCAGTGATGGCCACAAGCCATCACTCTTAAAAATCCTGTAGACTTCTGTAGTAAATGGCAGTTTTGAGAATGTTTATCATTCAAAACATACAGGTCAGTAGACTCATTCTGATTTTGCAGGGATTGAAAAGGTTATTGAAAACTAAACATTTGCTTGGTATCTTGATATAATTTAGAAGTATGATATCTCCAAACACCCTGATTATGAGAAGATATGTAAACAGTGTCACATGAGGTCAAAGGTTTTTATTTCTTGTAATCCTCTTGTAATTTTTTTTTTTTGCTCTCTGCTACCAGTCCAGTATTACTTTGGTTTCCATCTGGTATTTTTATTGGTTTTAGGCTGGCATCAGTCTGTTTGCAATCTGGCGCTATTTATTAGGAAGTGTGTGGCATTTTCTGTTGACAATCTGGACTGCTTTGCTAGAAAAAATCATACTAAAAGCAGATAGATTATGCAGCCATCAGCTAGACTGTAACCAGAGTTGCCAGCCTTATAGACTAGTTTTCATGTATACTGCCAATGTGTAATGAGAATACCATACTGAAGATAGAAAAAGCCATATTGATACCAGAAATGAACTGACTCTAACCAGAATAAACCAGATGCAATCAGATACATCCATTTAGACTGAATATAGTAAAATCCAGACTTCCACCAGAACACCATTATGCCAGAATGTATGTAGAACATGTCAAACTGAATACAGACTTATCCAGACTGCAGACCAAAATAATTCCATGAAGAAGAAAAAAACAATGTACCAGACAAGAATCAGAATAAACCAGACTATGGACAGACTAATGTTGAGTGTGCAATGTATCGCAGAGTAATACAAGTAAATCAAATATAGTTGTGTCATTAGGAGTACCACAAACCAGACAATCAGAAAGTATTCACACAAAATAGTTTCTTATGACCTGTTGTATTTGTATGTGTCATTTAAGACTCTTAGTTGCATTATTGTGAGATTATAATAATACTTTATTTAATACTTGATTTTCAGAGGGTAAAACTCATTTAGCTAAAGTTTAGCTAATCTCACATGAGGCCTTAAGGGGCATACAATATTCTACACATGTACACAATATTTATCAAAATAAAAGAATGAATGTGTTCATTATGGGCCAATGTCACACAAATATTTCACTTAAAACTTGCATAATGTTCATCTTGTTTGTAACTGATTTATGCATACACAAAAGAACAAAGGAGAAAATGATGGACTATTTGATGAGCGATAGTATATGCTTAGGTAGTTCAAACATCCCACTTTGAACATGGCAAGATTGTCAGCTTGCCTTAGTTCAAGTGGTAGCTGATTCTAGTAAGAAAATCCAGTATATGTAAATTACTTTCAGTGCATTAACTTTTGGTTTTGGCGTTTTTCAGCATTGGTTTGATGCTAATCTTAAGGAGTACATAGAGGCAGTATTGCTGGTTTGGACAAGCATATCACTTCGATTAAAAGTTGTCAAATTATGAAGGGCTTTATAAACTAAAATACATCTGTGATATGAAATTCTTTTGTCAAAAGGAAGCCAGTTTGAAGACTGAAACATGTCAGCAGATGGTGTCATTGGATTGACATCAAGTATAATTGTAGCTGCATGCGTTTTGAAGTTTGATTGTACAATAAAATAGTTTTTGTGTATGAACCCCATACTGTGCAACAGTAGCCCATAGTAGGTAATATGTAAGTTAAATAGGATAATTTCCTTGCATGCACTGGTAGATATTTCTTCAATCTTTGCAATAGCATTAGTTGTGAGGCTAATTTGTTTCAGACATGAGCTATGTGATGATTCCACGTTAGTTTATCTTCAACATATACTCCAAGGAGCTTATGGTATTCTGTGTTAGATATATATTCATCATTTACAATCAAATGGGGTTTTGCAAGTACAATCTGTTTGATGTTCCTAGTGGCATTGAAATGGTCTTTTTGGTATTGAGGCACACCATATTTTGTTCAACCAAGACTTGATAGAGTACTGTTTAGTTGCACTTGCTGGGTTCTGTCACTAAGATAAAATTGTATTCAGAAAATGTTTTTCCACTGAAATTGTAATAAACAAGCTTTTCAATAAGTACGTTATGGTCAAATGCCTTCTTTAAATCTCAAAAGATGGAGCCTATTATGTTGCCCATATCTATGACCTCGAGCCATTTATCAATTATCTTGATCAGCACATACTGACATGAGTGGTTTGAGCGAAAGCCTAATTGGTGTTGTTGTAGGAGGTCATTTGTTTGTAAGAAATTACTGATTTGTTTTGCTACTTGTTTCTCAATAATTTTGAAAATGGTGGGTAAGCCCAAAACGGGTCTGTAATTTTCTGCAAGATCTTTATCATTGCCTGTATGTATTGGTGTTATTCGTGCCCTTTTTAATTTGTAGGGAAATTTTTGATATTTTAGGCTCAAGTTTATAATGTGTGCTATTGATCTGTGTATTATATTAGCACTTAGTTTTAACAATTTAGGGCCAATACCATTAGCCTTTTTGAGTGTTAAGGTTTTTGAAATAGTGAAATAAGTTTAGCCTAGTTTTGGAGAAACTTAAGTAGAGCGATGTAACTTGGGAATTTGTGTATTGATGAGAACTATACCATTAAATCTAAGTTACTACCTATGCAATCCAGCTACTAATGTACCATTGCTGACATTTTGCTTCAGTTCTGTGAGGCATAGAACAGAAGAAACTTACTGTGGATACCTGGAAATTCCTGGAAACTTTTTTTTGACCATTAGAGTCTCAGTTCCTTTGAGGGACTCTTGTTTGGCATTTTGCTTTCTTCAGGTGCACTTGTGACTTTAATTTATTCTACTTATCGCCATAGTTGAATACATGACTTTTTTACTGTTAAATTTTAGTCATATTTTTATATAACAATATATGTATAAAACATGGTAAATTTGTTTGTCTCCTGGTATTTGTTATATATTAAGTCTATGCTGTCTATCTACTGTAAATTCAGTACTTTTTTGTGGGTAGTCAGTTTTTGTAAATTTCATGGTTGCTGCAAACCACACATTTAAATACCCAACAAACAGTAATTCTTCTCTTTCCAAATCCACGAATTTAAGTACCAACAAAAATATCATTTTTCATAAAGCCACAAAAAGTCAAATCGGGATAGTGGCTAAAACTTGTTTTATCCAGATCTGGATTTCATATTAAATTCAGTGGAATTGGTCATGGAACCAGACTAACTTTACAGGAGTACCTCAGATGCTTTAATCTGCCCACATTTTTCATGTAAAATACCTGCATGATCAAGCTGTTGCTTATAGCATTTGCTAGAAATGGCATCCAGCAAACAAAAACACATTGAAGGACAAGGGACAATAAGCCTCTTAAAAAGTTTAAACAAAAACCACAGAATGATGTATCAGAAGGAATATTCAGATTCTTGGACAAAAAGCAGGAAAGGCAACAATTACATTTATTGGACATCATGTGGTGTTGATTTGAGTATGTCTCATGGCAAGAGAGATGACTGCCATCACCACACGAAATTGAAAACAAACCCCAAAGATTACATTGAGTTCAGAGATCTAGCAAGAAGCCGTTGAGCTCCATGGGGTTTGGAACTGCATTTTCTGAAACTGTGCTGGAGGTAATCAAGGTCTGAGTGTACTTTGCAAAATTTTTAGTTGAACATATTGTTTGCCATTGCTGTGTAATTCTCAGATCATACTTCTGAACTTTTAAATGCATGTTTTCCAAGTCAACAATAGTATTACATGGTATTTCATTACGTCTTACTGAAAATTGGTCAAACGTAAGGAAAAATATTAACTGCCTTACTGAGATCTTGTTAGGGTTGGCAGGTCCGATTTCATAATATAGTTTGTCCTAAATGAAAATGGTGCTGCTTGGACTTCCAGTATGGCCAACACAGTGTCAATCTCTGCTCCTAAAGAGAAATGGGATTTTTACCAGAAGACTTCTTATAATGTCTAGTTGGTCCTGAATGAAAATGGTGCCAATCTGGTATCCAACATGGCCACTATCGCTACTTCTCCTGAATGGAAAAAAACTTCTTATGATGTTGAGTTGGTTCCAAACGAAAATGGTCCCCATGGCAACCATCTTGGAAATCTTGCTATCGCTACTCCTGAATCGACAGTCATATTGACATGGGATTTTCACTAAATGACCTCTTATGATGGCTAATTGGTCATAAATAAAAATGGTGCCAATCTGACACCCAATATGGCTGCCATGGCAGCCAGCTTGAACATCTTTTTATCACTGTTCATCCAGAATGGAAAGTCATATTATCAACACAGGATTTTCACCAGAAGACTTTTTATGGCGTCTAGTTGGTCCTAATTGAAAATGATGTGACTTGGATATCCAATATGGTCGACACAGCAGCCAACTTGAAAATCTTGTTATTGCTTCTTCTCCTGGATGGATGGTCATATCAAAATGGGGTTTTCACTAAAGGTTTCTTATTATGTCTACTTGGTCCCAAATGAAAATGGTGCCAATCTGATGTCCAACATAACTGCCATGGCAGCCATCTTGAAAATTTTGATATCACTACTCCTGCTAAATGTAAAGTCATATCAGCATGGGTTTTTTACCAGAAGACTTCTTATGATATCTAGTTGGTCCCAAATGACAATGGTGCCTTTCAGACATCGGACATCCAATATGGCCACTATGGCAGCCATCTTGAATATCGTGTTATGGCTTCTCCTGAATGGAAAGTTTTTCACTAAAAGATTTCTTTCAGTGTGTAGTTGGTCCTAAATGATCTGTAGATGGGCCCAAATAAAAATGGTACCAATCTGAAGTCCAGTATGGCTGCCACAGCAGCCATCATGAAAAACTTGCTATCACTACTTTTTCTGAATGGAAAGTTATATTGACATGTCATTTTTCACTAAACGACATTTTATGTCTAGTTGGTCCTAAATGAAAATGGTACCAATCTGATGTCCAATCACTACAACCAGCTTGAACACCTTATTGCAAATCCTGAACGGAAAGTCATATCAACATGGGATTTTTACCAGAATGTCTACTTTGTCCTGATTGAGTATGGTGCCACTTGTATATCAAATATGGCCAACACAGTTGCCATCTTGTTATTGCCACTTCTCCTGAATGGATGGTCATATCAACATGGGGTTTTCACTATAAGACTTCTTATTATGTCTAGTTGATCCCAAATTAAAATGGTGTTGATCTGACTTCCAATATGGCTGCCACAGCAGCCATCTTGAAAATCTTGCTATTGTACATCTCCTAGATATAAGGTCATATCAGCATGGGATTTTCACCAGAAAACGTTTATGATGTCTAGTTGGTACTGAATGAAAATGGTGCCTATCAGACTTCCAACATGTCCAATATAGCAGCCAGATTGAAAATCATGTTATGGCTTCTTCTTCTGAATGGAAAATTGTTTTGACATGGGTTTTTCACTGAAAGACTTCTTATGATGTCTAGATGGTCCCAAATGAAAAGGGTGCCGATCTGAAGTCCAATATGATGGCCATAGCTGCCATCATGAAGATCTTGCTATCGTAACTCCACCTGAATGGCAAGTCATATTGACATGGGGGTTGCACTGAACAACTTCTTATGATGTCTAGTTGGTCCTAAATAAAAATGGTGTCAATCTGACATCCAATATGGCAACAAAGGCAGCCAGCTTGAACATCCTGTTATTGCTAGTCCACCTGAACGGAAAGTCATATCAACATGCATTTTTCACCAGAAAACTTCTTATGGTGTCTAGTTGGTCCTAGATGAAAACAGCGCTGCTTGGCTATCCAGTAAGGCCAACACAGCGGCCAGCTAGAAAATCTTGTCATTGCTACTCCTCCTAACTGGATAGCCATATCAACATTGGGTGTTCATTCAAAGACTTCTTATTATGTCTGGTTCAGGAGTGTCAAACTCATTTGCTACGGCAGGCCAGATTTGATATAAATAATAATAAATGATAATAATAAATATTGAGTCTGGCAGGCCATATCCGGCCCATGGGTCGTATGTTGGACACCCCTGGTCTAGTTGGTACCATGAAAATTGTGTCAATCTGACATCTGATATAGCTGCCATGGCAGTCATCTTGAAAATCTTGCTATCACTACTCCTCCTGAATGGAAAGTCATATCAGCATGGGATTTTCACCAGAAGACTTTTTATGATGTTTAGTTAGCCCTAAATAAAAATGGTGCCGATCTGACATCCAATATGGCCACCACTGCAGCATCTTGAAAATCTTGTTATCGCTACTCCTGAATGAAAAATGGAAAGTAATATCAACAGGGGGTTTCACTGGAAGACTTCTTATTTTGATATCTAGTTGGTCCCATATGAAAATAGTGCTGATCTGACCTGCAGTATTGCCACTACAGTGGTGCCACCATCATGAAAAGTCTTGTTATGGCTACTCCTTCTAGATGGATGGTTATATTGACATGTTGTTTTCACCAAAGGACTTCTTATGATGTTTAGTTGGTCCTAAATGAAAATGGTTCTTATCTGACATCCAGTATGGCCACCACAGCAGCCATCTTGGAAATGTTGTTATTGCTACTCGTCTTGAATGGATCATCATATTCACATGGGGTTTTCATGAAAAGACTTCTAATGATATCTAGCTGTTCTTAAATGAAAATGGTGCAAATCTTGCATCCAGTATGACTGCCACAGTAGCTAATTTGAAAATCTTGTTATTGCTAAATATATTACACATGGTTTCAACACTCAGCAGTTAAAAAGGTAAAATAGTCTTTTCTTGAATTGTTGGAAATTCTTTTCAGACAGTAGAATGTCAGTCCCTTCAAGGGATTCTTGTTTTTATCTGTTTTTAGGTGATGAGGAAAAACCAGTACCTGGAGTTTGTGAATACATGATGGATGGAATATTAGATTTCTGCTCCAGACCTGACATTAAACCCCTTACTCACACAACTATACATTTGGTGACAAATGACTTTACAAGGGCATTTCAGCTGAAAGAAATTGCATGTCAGAAGTTGAAACAGAATCATGAAGTCACTGGTAAGGGACATCAGAGTTGGGAAAGAAGTGTCGAGCATTCAGAATTTGGAACCTCAGGCTTGAACATCACAATTAGAAATGACAAGCCAAAGAGTATCATTCCAGAAGAGCCTCCTTGCACTAGTCAACATGGCAGCATGAGAGGTCATGAAGGTCAAATGGATACCTGCCCAATCTGCATGGATACACCAGAAGATCCTGTAGCATTGAACAAATGTGGTCATATCCTATGTAGACAATGTATGGAGCGTACACTGAAGAACAAACCAGTCTGTCCAATGTGTGGCACAGTATATGGGATAATTACTGGCACCCAGCCACCAGGGACCATGGATGTGAACACTACAAGCAGCAAGCTTCCCGGATTCAAATACAGTGGTACAATTGAGATTTTCTACAACTTCCCTGATGGAATCCAGTCGGTAAGTGTAATGAGATTATTCTGTAGCTCTAAATCTGTTGTGCTATTTTGTCTTCATCAAAAGTTGCTTTTTTCATTCTTCAGAAACCAATTAGCAAACTTAGATTATACTTTTTATGAAGTTTTGTGCATTTGCAACAAGCACAGTAGAGAGAATCTTGGCATACTTCAATGGCACTTTCATGTACTGTGGCTGAAATTCCTTTACATATTGTACTTGTGGAAATTGTACATGATCTAACCACACAGCTGACTAAAATGGCTGCTCCCATGTGCTCTAAAAATCAGTCTGAACTAGTCCCAAGTACACTAACTTTAGCAGTTATTAAAACAGGGATAACAAATTTTTCTAGAGTAGGCAATACCAGCTTCTGAAAGCGCAATGAATAAATTACAAAATACATAAATAGTTTTTTAAAAAATCGGCTTGTTTTTTTTTACAATTTACTTTTGAAGTCCAGGAAGTGAAAATGACCAAGCAGTGCTAGCAGTTTTTGGATAGGTGCATATCTGAAGTAAGGCCAATCTGTATACTCAATAACTGAAATTACACCCATCAATCATACACCAAAATAAAAGGAATTAAAAGTTGTTTTAACAATACCTAAATTATAGAAGGTCTTTTTTAAATAGCCATGATAACCAGTGAGGAAAACCTGGGGAATTCATTTTCTTTAAAAATTAAACGCTCTGCAAAGTACGAAACTGTAGAGTGCCACCTTAAGATGAAATGTGGTTTTCCATGACAGAGACTAAATTCAGTATTGTGATAGTAATGGCAGTTATTTCCCTTGTTTACAGTCTGGAGAGTGGTTTACTGACCACGAAATATGCACATAACTTATTTGAGATACTACAGACACAGAACTATCACGGTGGCCTTGTTTTCAAACAGGCTCCACATTTGAGTTTGAACAGTCACAATTTTGCTCATTAATTTGGAAAATTTCATTGCAACTAATACCAATACATGTGCAGCAACTGATCGTATAACCCTGGAGTCAAGTGTTCCAAATGAAAATAATGGAGTTATCATGTTGGTGAGTAAAATAAAGATTGTATTGCATTTTGCCATTTTATGAAACTGCAGCTTGGTGGCTGTTGCTGCGCATTTTTTCCCCCACGATTTAATACATCAAATGAGATGATCATGATGGTACAATAATTTTGCAGATCATTATAATTTACTGCTGTGCCTGCCAAACTGCAGTTATCAATGCAATGTTGTCAGTTATCGACAATAGGATGACAAGATTAGCAAATTACATGCAAGCTTATAATTCGTATTCCTGTTTTTCTTAGCAATGTTTTGTTCTCACATATCAAATTCTACAATTGCCCTCATGCAGTGATCTTTAGCTGAGGCAAGTTCAGAGGTCATGTACATGTAGATATGCTTCTAATTTTTATATTTGTTTTCATTTTTCAAAAAATATGGCAGTGATTCTATTTCAAAGGTCTTGAGGAATAAAGTGAGTAATTTCCTTTCTTTTTTTTTAAGATGTAAAGTACTGAACATTTGACATATGATGTTGCAGCCCTTTCAAAATGGATGGTAAAACTAAAATTTGGGATCTCTTTAAAGGAAGGTCATAAATAAAACTTTGATATATTTCTAAGACTTGTGAAGTGATTTTGGAATGTTGAACTAAATTAAATGCTTATTTTGTTTTGGCAAACAGGTAAACAGTAAGAAAAAATTTTGTCCATGGTACCTAGTACATGTTGCTGTAATCAATTTCAGTTTATGGTACCTGAACCATACACAAATCAGAGGTGGATGCAGGATTTTATTCTGAGAGGATTTGTTGAGAAGAGGTGGTTCAGTGTACTTCAGATGGCTAATACTCTTGTTTTTCACCTAAAAGTATACGATTTTAACAGAGGGGAAGGGTGAACCTAACCATCTGACAACACTCCACCCACCCCCCACCCCCAAAAAGATGGTTTTCTATACTGAAGTGAGTGAAGTAAAAAGTGTCTAAAGCCTTAAGGAAAAAAATGTGAAGACTTTTCCTTGTACTGAACAAAACAGCTGTGAGAAATTCCTTTGACTGAAGAGCTTTCCTTTCTGTGGATCACCCTGAATTTCTGGAATCTTTCCTTAATAAGTCGTTTGATATGATCCAGATCATACACCCACTAAGTTTCCTTTATTTGCTCTATGTGCAACAATTTTGCAAGGAAAGCAGAATGCTTCATTTAGAAAAGACACATTGTAATAGTTAATGAAATGTTTTTTTTTGTATGAGGTGCTGTTACAAAAGAAATTGAACAGCATATCAGTACATCATGGTACTCTATTGAGAGGTTTCATTGTACAAACTTTTAAATGTTATGATATAAACTACTGATATATTGCACAACCGTATGATAGAATGTTTAATTTTGATGAATACTATTTCAAGTAATTATGATAAATACGCTTTAAAATAATTATGAATTTGTATTAATTCCATCCACTTTGTTTCCTTTGATTTATTCATAGATTTTAGAGGTCCCCAGTGATTAAAAGTGAGCAAAGCTTGAGCATGTATATGAGTTCTCTTAGAAAGTTTGCATATGTAAAACAAAATAGGTTAAAGGTAGGACACCCTCAGCAGTTGGAAAACGGTGGCACTGGTAGTCTCTGCCATTATCTTCCAGTGTTTTGCACATGCGCCATAACAAAAATAAAGAAAGACAAATGAGTGTTTGTAATGTTAATCATATATTATTTTCTTACTCATAGGACTTATTCACTGTTAAATATATCTGCCTTTATGCTAGAAATCTATGCTTTTTATTTGCAGTATTGATGTCTAGCATGGTTACAGCATGTTAGTGTATTGTTAGGAAACTGGTAGTTAATGTGCTGGAAGTTGATTCCAGCATAAATGAAACATAATTTAAATGATTGCATGGAGTACAGTACATGTCTTTTAATATAAATGTCAGACATTAAGTACAGTTTCCTGCCTACCTAAATGATTTGTATATAAACAATGCAACACTGAATAATAAATAAACTTTGTGATGGTATAAATGTATGGAATTGTTTTAAAGATTGTAGAGCATTCCAAAGTTTTTCTGAACATTTTTCTCTAAGATCTTGGTAATTTGTACAAACATAACAATGCATGATATTCATCCTCAACTAGTACTAATATATTTCTCTGAAGCATTGACAACCTCATATCTACCCATCTCTGTATTAAATGTATGGCTAGACATTTAAATCTGGCAAGATCCTATATGCATGAATATGAAACAAGTCTCAAAATCAGCAGTTGTTCACTAGCTCAAGCCTAGTAAATTTCCTGTCAGATTAGTAGTTTTCATAATTTGCAAATAGTCACATAAAAGAATGTTCATTTTTTCTTCATAGAAAGGGTTTTTATGGGGCCAAACAAATGTGTACTCTGCTTATAAAATGACCAAAGAGGGTCCACTACCCATATCTTTTTCTTCTTACCGGTAAGTATGCTTTGGAATTAATATCATATATGGAAAAAAAATTTATTCATGTATGAATTACTTTTTATTGTCTAATTAGGTAATTAAAGAAGATTAGTAAGATTAAATATTTTTATAGACCACATGGTCTCCACAAGTGTTAACTGTTAACATGATTTTTACTAATAGGACTACTGTAGTATTGAGCTGATTTCAAGTGAAATTAAGTGTAATTTTTATAGAATATACGCCATTATTTTCAAAAAGTACATATACAATACCTCAATATCAATGGATAAAAATATGAAAAAGAGTTTTCTCCCTTCAATTATAATTACTTTTTACAAGCATGTTACAAATTTCTTGGAATAGGAGGGTCGTGATCATAAATGATAGTATGTTAAATGAACCTTTCTGTTTGGATTGGTGGAAGTAGGGGAAAAAATTCTATCTTCTAGTCCAAGAATTTTAAAACAAAACGTATAAAAATAGGATGTTCCTATGTTTTGATTATAGTTGGCAATGAAATTGTATTTAGAACATGTTATTTCGAACCATAAGGTATTTTTAGAACAGTATGGACTGGAGAGGGGGGATTCTTTAGAAGGTGCTCTTCTTTGCTAAAATTTGTAAAAATTTAGCACCATACATTACATAAAATAGTGACAGACACAGATCCTTAAATTTCCCCCTTGGGATTGAATAATGGTCCTTAAAAAATATGGATTGAAATTAGAGTACAGAATGGTTAAGATGTTATAAACCTATTTGAAGTGCTGCTCACCTGCAAATGCTGAAGGTAATTCAATAAAGGCTAATGTCATAGGTATGAAAATAATAGCCAATAAGTGTGCTTTATTTAAATGTAATTGGATATGAGTGTGTTGAATGCAGGCAACTGAAAAACATGGGTTGAATTCACATGACAGTTCATGTGGGTGGGGTAATTGTTTGGTGGTAAAGTGCTGCTCATTCATGGGAACTGATTAAAACTTATAAATCTGGGCATGAAATTAAAGAAAATTTAATATACTTAAAGTGCTTTCATTTGGGCAAGACTGGATAGCTTTTCTGGAACAAAAACATATCAGATTCACAATACAATATTGGTAAGGGGTTTAAAAAGGCACCATTTAGTCACGTTTTGAGCTTGTGTAATTATCAGAATATGGCACGTGATTTGAAGATATAGCCGTAGTTGCTCTCAGCCAAGTCACTAAATTGCTAAAGACATTTAATCATGTAAAAATGTCCAAAGGTTATAAGAATTTAACTCCATCTAAAGTGTATGTCATTGTGGTAATTTAGGCGCATTTACTTGAATGAAATTAAATATTAATCGTTGTTCTGAAATTTAATACTAGTATAGTTTAACCAAAGTTTATTCAATCCTGATTGTTCGGTGCTCTGCACCTTAAATGTCATCAAAAAACTACAAATATTATTGGTCACTATGGACTTTTACAATGGTGGCCAGGTACTAAACTGGGTCAAGAGATGTGGATGTTGGGTCTATCAAAACAAACAACAGTGTTGTACAAATTTTTTTCAACATGTGCAGCTTTCATTGTGACATTACAGCACGTGACATTCAATCCGATTTGTACTGGATCACACTTTTAGGTTGACTTTGTCCAAAAATGTCCACATACTTCAACACTGATTTTGCCATATATATTTATCGGGTCATGTAAATAATGACCTTTCAAGGAATATGGATGTATCAGGATCCAAATAAAGTGAATAATTGTCATTTAAAGGTATGTGTAATCAAATTTTAAAAAGTGACACCCATTACTGAAATAGTCAGTACTGAACGCCTACATGACCAGTATGACTTGTACTATCCACAGTGAGCAAGTCGTAGATAATTGAAGCAACATTGTCTCATAAGATGCTGCCCACTTTACACTGTTGGTCCAATATGAGCATTCTATTATTAAATTAATGCTTAGTTTTTATAATTCATAATTTGAAAAATGGGCAATCTATATTTAATTTTTATTGAAACTGTATAAACTAACATGCGCTTGAATGGTCTTTCATAGTACCAAAGACCACCATATTGTACTGGTTTTCTGTATATTCAAATTTCAACATAGTGAAAAAAGATGTAAATGAGTCTGCCACCATTTTGAAGTAGAAGATTTGCTAATGCCGGGCTCACATGTGCGGCACTTACATAGGGGCTTGGAACCAGGTTAAGTTATGTGCATATTTTGTTGTCAATTAAAACACTATCCAATATGTAAACAAGGGAAATAACTGCTGCTACTATCTCAATACCGAAATAGGTCTCTGTTGCAGAAAACCACATTTCATCCTATGTGATTTTATTATTTGATTTAAATTTTTTTAAAGCAAAATTTGTGTAGCATAATTTTTTATAGAATACTATCAGAATGTCATCTCTCTCCCTCTCTCTCTTTCTCTCTCTCTCAAAGAAAACTAATAATTTCAGGATATATACATTTTTAAGTTTTTATTCAGTACGAAAAAAAAGGCCAATTTTTTTTTCTTCTGGCAGCAGATAATAATAATATTAATAAGAATGATACTATTTCACACTGTTTACAACAACAACAACAACAACAACACTTACAGTAACATCAACAGTGACAGGTATAACATGTCTCATGATAAGAGCAAAAGAAAAAATTCAGAAGAATGGAATTTTAAAAAGAATGATTGATTTTTTTCTTCTTCCCTTTTTTGATAAAAAATACTCATTATTTAAACATTGATACTGTATGGAAATCTATAATACAGGAAATAAAATCACATGCATTTACTTTTCTTTATTCTATGAATAATGGAGTTTATTATATCAAATATAATGCCAATTACAGGAATTCATACACCATCATGTACTTTTCTCAAAATACTATCAGTTTTGGGCAAATTCTCTTCTTTTTGTAAAATCTTATCTTCTGTGTTCATGTAGATTTGATCAATGCCACTGCTTCGCTACTCATATGGCCATCATTTTAATAAAGTCAAAATTAAGAAACATAAGATCTGAAAAGGTTACAAACATTTGCATAGCAGTACCAGTTAAAGGTATTATTCAGTTAGTTGTATGCGCAAACATTGGTAATCAGAAATTGTCTGTATCAATGAGGCCCAACAACATAGAAAGTGATTAATAAAAAGCTATGAAATTTATATGTGTCTTCTCTTTTATCTTACATAGTGACTTTACATGTGTTTTTCAGCATGCTCAAAGTTAAAGTGACATGTTTGAATACATTATTTACTGTACATATATAGCATTATTCAGGCATCAGCTAATCAATGAATAGATCATATACAATCCTATCAAGCAGCTCTTTCTTTCCAAAAATAACCTTAGTCCTCTTGTTGCCTCAAATCAATATGCTAGGAAATCAAAGGGTTAGCAAAATTTATCGCTTGAAATAGTTAAGACTTTGTTAATATTTCATTAAGATAAAATATTTCTGGTCGCTGGAATTTGGATAGCAAGAACGTTTTTTCAGTTTCTATGTATATAACATGCAATCCATAAAAATTCTCTAATAAATTGGATCTGGAAATATGTGCAAGCTTACGCCTTTCATAAGCTTGCAAAATGCGCAAGGTTGCAAAAGGCACAAGCTTGCAGATGCTGGTAGGAAAATTATCAGAAATGGTGCCATGCATGCACAAGCTTGCACAAGTTAACAAAGATTCATTGATAAGCTTATTTTGATGATGTAAGCTTCCCGCAACCTTGTGGCAAGCTCGTGGCAAGCTAACGACAAGAATGCATTATGGTTTGGGCAAATCACACTATGGTGGAAAGGCGGCCCAGCTATATGTGGGTATTGACAATCTGATGCTGCAGGTTGAGACTGCTGATGTCTATCGGCAAAATGACTTAAGATGCCAGCCTCTATCACATGACTGAATACCCCCATGAGCATCCACTCTACAGCACAGCTAACAAGGTCATAGGCAAGTTTAAAGATGAGTGCACCAGCCAATCAACTGCTGATTCTGCTGACCTCCACTCCAAGATATATGGTATTCTGACGGCTGACAGCATGGAGATTCACAAGGCTAAAGGCATTTCGCAGATGGTAGTAAAGGTCAGTGCATACTTTTATGGTGCTTGCCACAGCCTGTGCTTGTCTCTGTCATGCAGCAAAAACGAGATCAGCCTGGTGCACTTCGTTAGGGGTTGAAACATCAAATTGTGGCTGCGGAATTAGCGCCATGATGGTAGGTAAATCTGCCACATGGCCTGCTTTTTGAGCCTCATCATGGCAGCATCTTGTGAGATTTAAATGGCTTCTGCCAGCTTTTTTACCACTGCCACATCCTTCCAATAACCTTAAAGCCTCGTGGTTTTCAGCTTCTTTCAACGCCTGTATTTTTTTTACATGATGCCAGTTTTTGCCATTGCTGCCAGCATTCCACCTGTGGACAGGTCAAAGCCAACCTCTTCACACTTTGCCTTCTGGGATTGTTGCATTGTGTCTTTGCGAGCATATGCTCATGGCCTTCATCCTGGTGTATCCTAGACCTGGTGACGTTAACGTTGGTTCCAACCTCCATGTTGTTGCCTCCTGAATGTTGTTGTACCCAGCATATGTGCCAACTTTAAGTGCCATGTCAGACAAGATCATATAAAGGCTGCCACTGAGCACGCAATCTAGTTTAGTCCTTGTTTTTATTATTTAGCTATCAACTTTGGGACATCATTAGCGCTGGAGATATCTGTGTTTACGATAATGAAAAAAGGATTTTATGCGTCAAATGCCTTACCTACTCCAATTATCGAGGTAAGCGCCCTGACGCTATCATTGTGATGCACCACATCATGGTTGTGAAGCCTTGCAACTTGTCCAGCATAAAGTACACAAACACATTTTTTGTCAATCCATCCTCATCCTGCACAAAATATGCAACATGCTGTTTTCTGCCTGTCGGATCCCCAAACATATAATGCTCAGTTTCATATATAGTGGGGTCTGGCACATTGGCGTGGAGGCCTTCACATATTCTGGGGTTTGATTTATGTGCTTGCCCTCCAGGGATGTAACAGATATACATCACTCACAGGCCATTGCTCATGCCATGTTTTTTCTTCCAGTCCCCTCAATTCACACTCTGAGAGATTACATACAGGTTGGGGTGATACAACATTTCAGATGAACTTGGTAATAACGTGCTGTTTATTGACCCCATTACTAGGAGCACAGGACCCAATAAATTTTTTTTTATAAATATTCTCGATTGCTGCTACAACTTTGAAACAATAGCCAAATAATAATGGATGACATTCCTCAAATAACTATTAGCTACAACATGTTGACTGAGCATGCCAGTATTGCCAGCACCATTGTCGATAAGGATGAAAACCCCTTCATTGTTTATCTCGGGGTACTTAGAGTTATCCTTGGATTTCATGAGAGTATTGATACACTTCTTGTTACACCTGGTAATATTATGACTGCCATATATCTTCCAAAACATGACAGCATTTCATGGCTCTGTGTCCATCTAGACCAAATAAACACCATGGGGAACATTTTGGATGAAAAACAGTGCACGCTGTTGCAGGTGATTCAAGTAGGAAGTGAGCACTATGGGGGAGATGGATCATCGCCTTTGGATTGCCACGCTGGTGCAAACTTTGTGAAATCGGTGTTTCTGAGCTTTTGGCCCATATCTTGAACAATAAAAATATGCCAGTCAAGTTGCTGGATTGCACAATTGCCCTTGAAATTAAACACCAGTGCTAAATTCTGACACATTGAGTCTGCCAACTGGTCCTGGCTTCTTTTGGTGATGCAAGCCCACTCAGGCCATTGCTTCCATTTGGTATCAACACCCATCCCATGGGCCTGGGCAGTGACTGCTCAGCAGTTGAAATGCCAGTGTACATATCAAGTGTGTCACATTGGACAAGCTTGCAGCACCAGCACCTGCACAGCTTGAAAATGATGCCCCTCCTTTTTCAAAGGAAGATATTGCATTCTTAACAGCCAACAAAATAACATTGGTTAGTGGGGTTATGACAATAAATACATCTGGTTTTTATTGCTAGGATTCAACACGACTTTCAAAACATTAATGTTTTATACTCAGCAAACACTATCACCATCCCTGGCGCCAGTTTTTACTTTCTTAATCTCCATAGAAGTTGGGGTGATGGATAATGGGCATCAATTGGAATCAGCGTAAATGGGGTCTTAATGGCACATAATGGCAATACACTGCTGTTCGGCTAATGCCTCACATTAAAGCCTTACAGACCGCTTTGCATCTCAGTTTACCGCTGGAGACACCATTAGGTGCGAGGGTCTCAACATCTATGTACAGCCTACGGGATTTTCAACTACTCTGACCATCACTGGCCTGCTCTTAGCCATGAATGTAGCAAGTAATTAGAACTCGCATAGCTTAAAACAATAGCCTTGGTAAGCCTTGGCAAGCCATGGGGGAGCAACCAAATGAAGAATATGAATCATTGGTGCCAGATGAAACAGCGGATGATTCCATGTTAGCAGACGATGATGGAGTATTGGATCATCTTGCAAAACAAGTGCATTACATTGACAAGGGATACAAACCCCTGGTGGAAGAGTATCTGCACAAACATGGGTTTGACATGCCCCAGTTCACATTAAAATGGAACAAGGATCCAAAGCAGATAGATATTAAGCACTAGGACCACCCAGAGCACCCTGAGCAACCTGTGGTCAGTTAAGGGTACTTGTACTTTTGCTGCAGCAGGAACAAACCCCAAAAGTAGTGAGCGCAAACACAGGGGGCAGGGGGTGCAATTGTTATTACAATGACAATGTGGAATTTGGCGAAGTGCCTTTGGAAAAAATCGGCTATAACCTTTCCTTCGGGGTATCTAACGCTCTCTATCATTCAGCTCATCAAACAAAAAACCCATGTGATCTTTGAAGATGATATGTTTTGTCGTACTACAGTGATCAGCATAAAAACTCCACAATAATGAACCCTGCGAACAGAAGGCATGATGGTTGTGACCCTTGGCGAACATGATTGCAGGCGTGTTGGTGATGACTATGCCATTTCTAGATCTAAAGATTTTAAGGAAACTGACATTTTCTTTCACTACACTGCCATCTTGCCAGTACAACATTGCGATTGGTTAGAGGTTCATACGTGACAGCTAGACTCAGCCCCCACCACTCCAGTTAAATTAAAGGTTCATATCAGACTCCTCACAGAAAAGTTATGATGACCTACTCCTCACTGTACCCAGAGATTCAGAATGCTATTTTGGAACGCCAGGACTTTAGCCTAAAAAGGATATGCAAGCTTGAAGACAAGCTGCATGCCATAATCAGGGACTGGCATCATCTCTACAAAATGTATCAGCGCATGGTTAATGTACTGGACAAAATTCATGTTATGCTGGGTAGCATGGCTACTGCCACAGTACCGGTAGTTGTAGAACTCGGTTTATTTTTACTCTCCATAGTCACCATCCCCATCACTGTTCTTCTTCAGATCGTGGCTGCAACCTTCACTGTGCCTGCACTTGTTGATAAACTTATCTCAATGTATCTGAAAACAAAAGCCAAAAAGCATAATGAAATCCACGTTCTTGCAGGATATAAACTAAACACTATTACGAACCATATTTCTAGTGTGCTTTAAGACAGTGTAACATTAGAAGACGAGTTCAAACTAATCCTTGAAGAATACGAAAAGTACACATCGTACAAAGGGCAGATTCAGTTGAATGCACAAAAGGAGCATGAGTGAGTTGTTATCAATGAGATTGCAAAAAACAAACTGATAGCCCACAGAATAGCAGAAGCCCATGAAGAGTTTATGAAAAGTCTCACTGGAAATTCTGAATAAATGTGCACTGTCTGGTGTCTGTCTAAACAATAGAAACAGTGGAAATGACCGAACAGTTGGAATGACAACTTTCTTGATATAACCACACTAGTGCTGAAGAGCAAAGCATAAGGCCTATCCCCAGCATACCACCACCATATGATGCATTGTGCCCAAACTTAGAGCAAAAAGAAAATGTTGTCCACTTTTCTGTACATATACACCATGGAGACACGAGGTGAGTTATGGGCACACATGCACACAGTAAGCATGGCAGCATGCACTGAAAAGCCCCCGGCTTTCGCGGCATTACAAACATTGACAATTGGTCACTAGAAACCAAGCGAGACACTCAGCATGAAACAGAGTTGCTTATCTTGTTTGCTGAAAGACTGCCCTCTTCTGGATATTATGCACTTGGTAAAAAATATGGGGTATCTGCTAACAGCCGATGCACTCAAATTTCTGGAATTGTTACGACTCTATGGTCTAAGAAAAATGTAACAGAAAGAAAGTGAAACCAACAAATCAAGTAAAAATCAACAAGCAATTTATTACTAGATAATTAAAATGAAAAATCAAAAAGTCACTTACAATAATGTGTTTTGAAATCCTAATAATCCAATAAGAATGATTGTTCTAATCACAAGTCCTAAATATAGAATGTTCCGAATTCACGGCAGTGTCCTTGAATGTTATGATGTGCTAATGGTCTCCAAAGTCCTGATGTACTAGAAATCTTGATGTGCTGATGTCAAAATGAAGTATTCCAAAATCTCTGAATAAGTTCAGTTAAATTCCAAAATCATTAATTAAAAATCCAAAATCCAAAAGTTTATGAGCACTGTTATAATCCAATGAATATTTAAAATAATTCCTCTCTTAGAATTTGGAATGAATTTTCACAACTGTAATAGCTCTTCACAAGACTGATGGTGATGTCAAAACTGAATAAATGTCCACCAAACATGGTATATATAAAGATTGGTCACATGACTGAATGTTCTAGAATGTGTGTCATCTTAATGGAATTTTACTTGTAAACAAAAATTCAACCTTGACCTTCAAATTGAGAAAACATATTGATCAAAACAATCTAATTCAAGGACACTAGTTAAACATGTTTTTCCTGATAAACATAAAGATTTAAGCAAATATTAAAGTGAAGAAACATTTATAATTTCCCAAAATATTTACAATATTATATAAACATCATACATAACAGAATACATTAATACTCTGTGGTAAATGCTGCTGTCTCCTCAACATGTTTTTTTAAGCACTTGCACAAGCACCTCATAAAGAACAACGGCCACCTCATGTGCCATGCCATCCTTAGGTACAGTTTTATCTGTAGCAGCATGTCATGCACCATCAGTGTTAGTAGCAGCATCTTTATTTGTCATTTGCAAAATTCCAACTCCAATAATAATTAACATTGTAATTGTTAACACAATTAGCAGAAAAAATGCATCAGTAACAAAGCAGTCCATATACATTTTGCTTTGCTGATGTTAAATATGGGACAATCTAAATCATAACTAGTGGTAGTGCCCTGTAACGCCTCACATTCAATTCGGTAAGTAAACCTTTAGCTCACAATGGTCATGTATAAATCACCTGTCGTTTTAATCACACATTCTTCAGCAGGATTTAATTCATATTTTTATAGTGAAGGAAAATTCACAGTGGACTCCGCAATGGTAAATGAACATGCATTCCAAGTCTTGTCAGTTGTTAATGCACTTTATCAATTGCCTTACGTGACTGCAAGCAGTACAGTCAGATGATCAACACATTTCTGAATTGTATTTTGATGTTCTGTCTCAACACTCGCTGTGAAAGGGATTTATTGGGTCAAAATTTCGACCAACTTGTCATTCATATGACAATAGCATCCCTATGTGACAATGATGGTCAACACATGGGGGGATCTCAGTTTGTTTTTACAGCTACGGTACTCATCCTATTGTAGTCCCTAAGAAAATCATTAATATTATTTCTCAATTTTTTCCTGACATTTGCAAACCAGTGAAGAATGTTATTGTATTCAGTAGAAAGCAGCATTAAAACCTGAATATAAAATATAATGTTTAGTAATTCAGCCTCTTGGTTTTATGATGACAAAGCAAATGTGTAGTTGGTCTGGTTCTGGAAAGGTCACTTGTTCTAAATATTCCAGTCAGTTCCTTCAAATGAAACTATTTCCAGAAAATGCAACATGACTCGTGCTGAATTTTGCATATATTGCGTTCAGATTTCATTAGTGCCTAACATGGTCTTGGTGCATATAAACTTGTAACTGATGCACTGTGTTTCATCAGATATGTATAAAAATGAAGGAAATTAAATGTACAAGGAACTTAATTAGTGTAGTGATGCCTTAATCAATCCTGATGCCAGTTTTGTGTGTTTTCCTATTACAGTTTTAACACTGTTCCATATACTATAGATAGGGGAAAATGTCAAAGTCAGCAGGTATTGTTTATCTTATGCTCCATACTCCATGTGGCCTAAGCATGCTGCACACTGATTGGTCAATCGTCTTGTCAATCTCTATCTTGCTGAGGAGTCATTTGTCATCCCTTTTCAATGCCATTTTGCATGTAACCACCAAATAGAGTTTAATATGTCTTTTATGCCTGTTTTTCTTCATATCCAACAGTGTTAGCCTTTAGTCATCAAATTATCAGTTCTGAAATAATGTTAATTTAATAATGTTTGTAAGCAGCATGGTTTAGCAAGTGTCTTACATGTCTTAATGGAAATGTGCCTGCAAGGGTTTGTTTTTTTCCCCCCTTTTTTATACACCTGCTGTTGAATTTCACTCAACATATCTTTACCAAACTTTACAAAACATTGCAGATGGTTGTTGTTGTTGTTGTAGTGGGTTTAACGCCATTTTTCAGCACATGATAGACTATACATGGCGGCCAGTTTTTATCTGGCAGAGGAAGAACCCGGCAAAACACCGGGAAGAACCACCGGCCCACGGGAAGCTACTGGCAAGCTTTCTCATATATCCACATTGGCCAAGCCCGAGACTCAAACCCACGCAGACAGAGGTGAGATGGCAGTGATCGGTAAAGGCGAGCGCCTTAGACCACTCGGCCACCCGGGGCCCCCATTGCAGATGGTTACAAAAAACTCTGTTGATGTGGAGGCCTAAAGGTCCAAGACCAAGTTCATTTTGACCCTTGAGAGCAAACTGATTTCCATGTAATAACTTTAGTTCTTGTTCACATATTCTCAGCAAACTTTGGAAATTGATTACACTATAGAATACAAAGAAGCCTATTGGTTTAGGGGTCAAAAGGTTAAAGGTCACATTCACTGTGCCCCACCACAAGCAGTATGCTTTTTGTGCAAGAACTTGAAAACAAAGAAGATTCTGGGATCAAAGGGTCAGAGGTCATAGTCACTGTTGCCTGAACAATTAAAATAATTTCAGTGCAGTAACTTGAATTGTGCTTTAATACCCTCACAAAATGTTACAAATGAGTCACCAAGTAGATTGCACAGAATCCTGTTGAATGAGGGGGTGAGGGAGGAGGGTGAATGTATACATCTTAGGTCACAGTCACTGTGATCCATGAAGGTAAAATGATTTCCATCCAATTTCTTTAGTTTGCTGAACACACCAACACCAGAATGTGCAAATGGGTTGCTCTGTAGGATACAAAGAAGCCTACAAAATATGGGGTCTTAAGATCAAAGATCAAGGTCACTGTGACCATGAAAATAAATTGTTTTTGCACATATTATTCAGTTGTGCCAAGTACTAAACCTCATAAATGTCCCATCCTTGGTGAAACATTAAAGCTACTAAATTTGGGGGCCTTAAAAAGATCAAAGATCAATATATAGTTTTGCACAATTGCTTGAGTTCAACTGAATATACCTTCACCAAACTTCACAGGTGGGCTGCCCTTAAGTGTTCTCTTTAGGAACCAGCAGCCAGCTTAAAACCTAATTGGGAAAATTATAGCATTGCATTTTGTATTTCTAAAACACTGTAACATTTTACAGTACAGTGACCTAGCCTTGTACTTTTGTATACAAACATTGCAAAGACTTTTAACCCTTGGACTGCAACTCTTCCATCATTCTCTGGGAAATGTTTGCATACAACAAACCATGTATGATCACTATACTTATGATACTCTTGTTTTGAAAGAGCTATATCCTTGATTATAAAATGTATTTTATACCTTCTATTTCTTGTTAGCATCATAGCTTAGCAATATAATTATAGTTATTTAGAAACTTTCCCAATATTTGCAATTATATATCCAAATATTGTTTTTCATTTCCTGTAATTGCTTGCAGAGTAATGGCCCTTTTCAGCTTTGGTACTTATTGAATCAATTCCTTTGTCTAAATGCTGTCACACTTTTTTAGTTTGTTACAATTCTACCAATATTGTTACCAAAATAGTTATCTAGTTTGCAGTCGACTACATTCAAGTGAAAATATTTTTATTCTCTGTGGATTTCTCTTTTGTAAAGGCAGGATTTTTGTGTGTTGTTTTTGTTGTTTTTCTTGCTTTGGAGCACATTTTATTTTATTTGTTTTGCCTTGGAGCAAACTTTCTCTCTCATATTTTCTGAACATGCATTTGCGAGTATATAATTTTATACTTATTGTGTATGTTCTATGTTCTGTTGCAGGAGGAGCATCCAAACCCAGGACAACCTTACCAAGGTACCAGGAGGCGTGCCTACCTTCCAGACAATATAGAGGGACGTAAAGTACAGAGTCTGCTGAGAAAAGCATTTGATAGACGACTTGTGTTCACCATTGGTCGCTCAGTCACAACAGGGGTAGAAAATACAGTTACATGGAATGACATCCATCATAAGACAAATAAAGATGGTGGTCCTCAAAAGTAGGTGGCTCTTTGATTGCAGTTTTATTCTCACTGTTTAATAATCAATCTTATTTTAAACTCCTGCCTTCCAAGCACAAAGAGTATTCAGTCGTCTGCCCCTCCCCTGGGTTCAGTGATGTAGAATAGGCCTCATGTTCCCTTATCTGTGTCAGAAGAGGTGACTTATGGGAAGCAACCTATTTGCCATGGGTTGTTTCTCATGTCAGTGGAATAGAGGATCCAGGTAGTTGAGAAAAGGAGAGGCCGATTGTTGTTACACTTCTTCATCCTCAACTTCAGCTAGATGGTTGGTTAGAAGGGTCTGATTTAATCAGGTAATTAGTCATGCATTTGCTTCAGTACACGTGAACAGTCCCCTCTGTTTCATCGGCTAAAAATGTTGTTTTCTATATGTGAGACTATATATACGTTCATGTCTTTTTAATTGTATACAAAAGTGTACATTTCAGTTGTTTGAACTTTAAAAAATTTCTCTGTTTTACACTACGGCACATACGTTACCATTCTACATTACAAAAAAATGTCATAAAATACATTAGTTATTTTATTTTATTTTAAAATTTTCGTGAATTCACTTAATTAAACATAAAAATATAATCATTTTATCTTCCTATAAAATATAAAATAAGTCATAATGATTGTCAGATCAATGATCATGTGAATAATCATGATGTTCAGCTGTCACATACAGGAGAAAAATACAAAAACAAAAAACGAATGTACTTGTTTAATTGGGTTAATGAAACATATTTGTAATAATTTCATGTAATATTTTCATGACCAAAAGGGAACCAATGAAATTGAGTGAAAACAATTATAGATTTAATGAATTGTGACCAAAAAGGTATAAACATATTTAACTTTCATGCTTATACTTTGAATTGGAAACTGTTATGATTAGAATGGTATTAATTTGACAACTTAAAATGTTTTTAATGTTTGAATATTCATTATTATCTATTTATATTAAATTTAAAATATGAGTAATTTTTGGTAAAGATGCATTTTACTTTACCCACATTTATCTATCTTTTTTCATAACTTATAATCGCAAAACGCAATAATGTTTTGAATTAAATCTATGTGAAATTATCGCAAAATACCTAATTATATAATTTTCAACCATTTTCCTGTTATAATTTTATTTATAAATCATAAAAAAGTACTTTCAAATATGAGAAGATCTCTTGTAACATATGTATTTTACTTGAGAATGAAGGTTTTGAGACCATATTTGTGAGAAAACATAAATAAAATATGGGTAAATTGGTGTTGTTGAAATTTTCACAATTTAAATTTAAGATATTTCTCTGTAAAATAGGCGAATAAAGTTGTTGTTTCTCTATCATTTTTTTTCTCCATTTTGATACGTCTAATTGAGCCTCATTGGTGAATTTTGGTCAAGTATGGTATATGTTGCCGATCTTCCATTTTGGTCTCAGGTCACCAAACATGGAGCACTAAACGCTGGTTGCTGAACATGGCGTGCATGGTGCGCATGGTGCAAAGTACCAATTGACTTATGCTGGGCATTGAACATCATTGTTCAGATTGATTACTAGTCCAGAGGAAGGGATTGATTGAATAACCTCCCTTTCTCTGTTTCCATTCAATTCCTATGGGGAACAGATTTCGAGTCTTTGAGGATCAAGTTTGGGAAATGATTTGGTTGATACCCCTTTTTGATGTTATATTCAACTCCTAAGGACTCCCTTTTTGATGTTCTATTCAACTCCTAAGGACTCCCTTTTTGATGTTCTATTCAACTCCTAAGGAGCTAGGAACTCTCACCATCTTGTTGGGAGTCAGCCATATAACTCCTTTTCTGATCATGCCACCATGGATGACTTGGATGTGGTATGGGTTGGTTGCCCTAGATCTTTCCTTCCTGTTCTGGCCTCATTATTGAGCGAATGGAGTGGGCGGGTAGAGACCACCACTCCCTACCACCAGCCCTGAGAAGGAATCAGCCATCCCTTTCTGCAGGGAGAGAGGATCAACAGGCCAGTCTCCTTCACTGAACAGAGAGTAGACTAAGTGGGATCAACTGTATGCCTACTTCTTTCTGCCTTTCAGAATAATCCTTCAGGTTCTTAACAGAATCGGGACTGCCAAGCCACATTTTATCCTTATATCTCCCCTCTGGCCCAGCAATCATGGTCAAATGATCTCCTTGACCATTCGGTCAATGATCACAGCACAGAGGGTCCCTCGTGCACAGCACTCCTCAAATCCTCCACCTTCATGCCTGGTTAAAATCAAATTATCTATTTGCCAAGACAGTTTTTGAGCAAGGTTGCCAAGTGGAGAATTTCTGTAATTGGTGCAGTAGGAAATGTGCTGATCCTATCAGCTTCCCTTTAACTGCAGTTGCAGATTTTCTTTTTCTCTTTAAAGAAAAAGATTGCTCAGTATCCACAATTGAAGGCTATATTGCAGTCCTCTCTAAGACTCTTAAGTTCTCTATGGGCTCCACTATAGGGTCACACCCACACCTTTCAGAACTGATTGAATACTTTGAGCTGCAGAGATCAGTCTCTTGCACATTAATGCCAAGGTGGAGACGTTCGTGTGTTCTTTGGTCACTATCTAAACCTCCTTATGAACTTGAATAGTGAAGCTTCCTTTGAGAACCTTATGCTTAAAATGGTCTTCCTCCTCTCCCAAGCATCAGTGAGGTGAAAAATGGTTGTTTACATTTGATTGGTAACTATGATTCAGTCTCTCTTCTTTACCAACCATGGCTTCTGGCTAAGAATCAGCTACCGTTGGTAGCTACTGTTCCAGTTGAAATACCCAGTCTTAGTCATATCTTTGCTGAGGATGATCTAGACTCCTTTGCCCAGTTAGAGCTTTACAGTTCTATCTAAATCAAAAGAAAGGGCCATAACCATATTTTTCTCCTTTTAAAAGATACTTCTGCTATTTTGTCAGCCACCATCTCAAGGTGGGTTGTTTGACTATTAAAAGAGCTTATGAATCTCTCACAGGGAGAGATCTGTCTTTCATGAAAATCAAAGCCCATGAGGTCAGGGCCATTGCTGTATCTTGGACCTTTTTTAATCATTCCTAATTTGATGATGTAGTGAAAGTCACCTTATGGCGTTCTCACTCCTCACTCCACTTTATCGTCATTATACTTACAATAAATGGTGCACCAGAGTGAGGGTATTTATTCTTGGGTTAAATTTTATCAGCCCAACAAGTTGGCAAGCCATCCTCCAGTCAGTAGTAGAACATTCTACTGACAACAATGGTAAGTTCACTTGACAACTTATTTTAGGCCATCAGCCTCCTTCCAGGCTGGAAAATTCAGCAATGTAGTAATAGCAGGTGATGTATTATTGCTATTAAAATGTAGTTTGGGATGGAGTAAAACTAATTTGAATTATGTAATATTTATCTGCTACTATTGCACAATTCTCTCCTCCCTCCCTGCTCTGATGCCATTCACTCTCAGTCTAAATCAAAGAAGGATGATATTCTGATTGTAGTAAGTGGACTAAGGTATCAGACTGGGATCATGTTTTTTTTAAATTCTTGACCTCCAATTACTAATTGGAGGAGGGAGTGTCCTTGGACTGGGGACTTGCACCAAGAAAAGATATAATAATGCAGTAACAACTGGTGAGTATTACATAATTACAATTATTTTAGCCCAAGCCCCCGCCAACAACAACAACAACATTTTCACCAAAAGTCTTATATCTTGATGATCCTAAAAAAAGATGGAGCTGATCAGACCTTCAACATGATGGCCATAGCTGCCATTTTGAAAATCTTATCACTACTTCTTTTGAAGGGATGGTTATACCAACTTTTTTTATTATTTACTACATGTGATTTCCCCAAATTTGATAAATCTCATAACAGCTACTTCTCCAGAATGGATGACTTTACTGATATATTAAAATTAAAAAAGCCACTTCTTTCTTAGTTGTTCCTTGATGGCCACCCTGAAAATCTGTATATGGCTCCTTCTGAATGGATGGTCTTATTGACATGAGGTTTTCACTAAAACACTGTGGCAATATGTAGCTGGTTCTGAATGAAAATGGTGCTCATCTGATCTCCAGCATGATACCAGTGTGGCAATCTCGAAAATCTTGTTATCACTACTCCATTTTCATAAATGGTGGCAATGAAATGGAGTTTTCACTAAAACACTTCCTGCAATATCTTGGTTTGGAATGAAAATCATGAAGATCTAACCACCAACATAACAACAATTTTATGAATGAATTTTGAAAACCAGACCTAACTAAGCTTGGGGTCAAATCAAAAGTCACTGCTTGCATTCTTATACTTCATTGAGTTTATGAACACAGTGACTTGTACATACAAGTGAATTTTTAGCAGACTTTGTATGGCAGTTGCATTCCAATGACAAATTTAATAGTCACCACTCTGACATTGATGTTAAGGTTATATGTCTTGATCAAATAATATTTTTAGCTGTACTGGTTTGTGGATATGCCTGATTTATACCTTGAATGATGCATGCCTCTCATATGTAACTTGTTTTTCTTTTCTTTTCTTCAAAAATTCATTATATATTGTTCATTGTGTTCATTCACAATTACTATTCTTTCAGTTTTGGATACCCAGATGATGACTACTTGAGGAGGGTCCAGGAGGAATTGGCAGCAAAAGGCATCACTAAGGACACATAATACTAAATCATCATAATAAGGACTGCTGTACCAAAAAAATTATTTTGGTAGATAAAGTTTGTCATGAAATTGTTTGTCTTCATAGATTGTAACATTTTAACATCAGATTTAATTTTTATAAATCTAGTGCATATGGCATTTTTTGGACAGTGTTTTGCAAGTATTAAGTATTAAATTATATGCTTATACAGTGTTCCAAGATGAAATTTCCGTTCAATATTTTGCAAAACAGTTTCCTTGCTAAATATGATAAAATGTCATTTACAGTTTTTAGAAGTTGGTGTTTGTGTTTTTATTTCATATTGCTGTACAAAAGATAATTTTTTTGTTAAAATATAAACATCATCAGCAGGGCATTCCAAAAAATTGGAAGTAACAGGTAAAGATTTTAAAGTAACGGGAGTTAGGGAATTCCCCCCAATATGGGTACAATGGGCAGCAATTGAAGCAGGTTGCCCTGGCAGATTTATGTGGGTAAATTACCTGGCTACTGGTGCTTAGGGAATGCCTTGATCTATTTGTAGACACCTCCAAACTTGTGTGCACAACAAATAATCCAAAGTTGTTGCATACAATCATTAAATACAGGTAGATAATTCAAATGATGGTGCATGACTGAGTTTCCAGGTTGAAAACAAATATATCAGCAAGATTACATAATGAAGGTGAAACACTTTTTTACTGTTGCACATGGTTCTTGGTACATTATTATAATGAGGTTGTGATGTCGACAACTTTTAATAACATTGTTGTGTTATATTGTTGATGTACATCGATGAAAGAATACATAAAAAACAGTCTACACATAAGTTGAATAGTTTTTTTTTGGGGGGGGGGCTCTTGCATGATCATAAAGACAGATTACACCAGTTTTCATTATTCAGCAATTTATCAGGGGGAAAATAGTGTCAGTATATGACAGATGTGTTTCTAACTTGTTTAAGCTAAAGATGATAATTTCACATTGTCTATAATGTATTTCAGTATCTGAAGATGTAACAAATTTAAAATGCAAGGCAATCTTTTTCCCCACCTTGCATCAGTAGATTTATGATACTTAATTCATGCTATGACTTGTAGTACCTTCTGTCATTCATGTATATATACAAACTAACAATCGCTAGCAAAGTACGGCAAGGAGGTATTGCAAGTATTGTTCATGTATTTTGATAGGAATTACCCCACAGACTCATTTGATTAGTTCAAACTTATCTTTGAGTGACTAGATGAATGATGCAAAGGTCCCTTGCTAGTTTATGAAGGAGAATTTGGGCTGAGTTGACAAGCCCACTATTTTCTGATGTATGCAAAATATTTATGTAAATATCTGTAATTTGTCTCAGTTACTTATCAATAAGAAAATGTTATCTGTCCATGCAAAGAAGCAACTAGCTTATTAAAATGCACTTGTTTGGACCAGTTATGAACATTAAGTAGAAATAATAAAGGTGAATGTATCTTGCCAGTTGTTTATTGGTATTTGTTTATACATATATATATATATATATATATATATATATATATATATATATATATATATATATATATATATATATATATATATAATCAATTTGCTTTTTACTTTGGTAATATGCAGTACATATGCATACTTGTCAATATTATTGCATCATTTTATTTTTGTTTGAAGTTAGTTGTAAATAAATTAAAATATGAACAATTTTGGTTATTCATATAGAACGTACATTGGGAGAAGATATATTTCCAGTTAGAAATATGCTGTGTAGATGAATCAGTTGCATATATTCAAACAAAAAAGCATATATTTGATGGATAATAACCTGATTTTTTACCAGTCCACATCAGTGAAAAAAACTTTCCCAATTACAGCATTGGCAAGGTTAATTCAGTCTGTGACACACTCACTTGCCCCTTTTGACCTTAGGGTCAAGTTATAAAGCTAAGAGAGATGGTTTGAGCATGGACTTAACATGCAAGCTATGTTTTCTGACTACTTTGCTAACAGTGTGTGTGTGTGTGTGTGTCACAAGACTTTCTTTACCATTTTATAGCCTCTGTTCTCACTTATGGTTCATTTTCTAATGATATTAATCAGTATTTTGATTTGATTGTATGGAGAACATTTTGTGTTATTTTGCACTTCAAGTAGCCATACAAAATATTTGGTTTGTGTTAATGTTGACTTAGCTACCAGCATATGCATAATCTTTTGTTTATTATTATTTCTCCCATGATAAGACAGATGGACTTATAAATGTGATGAAATGTGGAGTGTGGGCTCATTATGGGACAAGGCTTTTATTAGATAAAAATTGTATAACAATCTTGTAAAAGTTCTGAATGGGCTTTTCATCAAGCATTAAATTATTGTTTCAAAACTATGATATACATATGAGTTTCATTTCTCATTGTTTCCATCAGTTGGCTAACGCTGCATTGTCTTTGCATTATTCTGTTACAGATTATGCTTGCTGCTTTATACCAATACAATAAAATGTTGAGTAGATAGATTCATCAAATGACATATCAAGATAATTGGCCATTAATACAAAGCATAGACTATTAATGAGAGGGACAAAATGTATTAAAAGTTAATGGGAAGCACCAAGAATCTGAAAGATCAAGATCAATATAAATTCTGCATCAGCATTTTACTGTATATACTTTTTATGCCACATGACATAATTGTCATTGTGTTTTTTTTTCATTACCAAATTCATATTTTTAATATTCTCTATATGTTGTATTGTTACAAAGGATAAACAAAATCAAATTAGGATTATAATGTCCTATGTATCTTAATAAACCTTAGTCAATACATTTAACTTTTCTTTGCATCTGATATGAATCCTCATTTTATATGTAATTTCTGACAACTCATTTAATAATACTTGTTTGCTTCCAGATGTTCACAAAGGTTGGAAATAGCTTAACTCATTTCATTAGTTTCATATGATGAAAAAAATCCTTTTTTAATTTGTTCAGGATATGTTAATTTTGCAGTTAATTTTGTTTCAGCTGAAATTCTGTTGCTTGAAGACAATTTAGGGATTAATTCTAATCAGTGCTTCATTTAAAATCATTTTCCATGTACCTTTGAAATGTTCCATGTTGTCCTTGTTGTCCTACAGTGTTTAGATTTTTTAATGCTATTTCATACATACATTTTATACAAAAATCATATATATATATATATATATATATGTATTGTATACATTATTTTATCTTATAATTTGAATATACAATAGGATAAAACATTTTTTAAACAAAATGTGGATTTTTTACAGAAATTGTGGATTTGAAGCATTATCAACAATTTTGTGGATTTTCTCATTTTTGTGTGTTCTTTATACTGCAATGGATATTTCTGTGTGCTTTTTGAAAATGAACACAAAAATGTAAAATTTAAATCGGTTACAATTAAATAAGTTACAAGGATTGACCTCACACTGTTGACTAATTAAATGTAAATAATTTTAAGTAGCATGTAAAGTTACATGTGTTTTTTACTGAAAAAAATAAAGCTACCACATATGCCAGGAAACCAAAAATAAATTAGATTTCACTCTTAGCATGGTTTGAATTTTTTTTGTCATTTGTAGATTTTTGTGGACTTCTATATTTTTTGTCAGGTTCTTGTTACCATGTAGTAACGTACACTGTAATGACTATATACCTAATTTTAGTGTTTACATTTTTTCTTTAAAGTTTGGTATTATCAATCTTAAAAAAAAAATTGATGTTCACTACTTGTTAAATTCTTGAATGTTATGAATCACTTGGTCTAGCCATATACATATTTGGCATAACATGCCAAGAGTTGTCTCCCAGAGTTTGTGAAAAATATCCTGGCAGTACAAAATCCTTGACACCTGCACAGCCCCATTTGTAAATTATTACATATTCATATTAAAATTCATAGCTGTAGATTTATTTTACACGAGGATTAGAAAGTTTTATTTTATGACTGTTCTCTTATTTATAAACAAAGACTTCTGATTGGACTACAAAGTCCCATAATGCTGTATAGTTTCTTTACTTGTAGTCCAGTATGACACTCGGCACACACAGTACAAAACTGTACGCTGGCTAATTTAGCTTGGAATCACATATTCTATTGAAAAAAATGCAAAGATTATTGTATATTTTGTTGTATGTATTGTATTCCAAGACTCAGAGGAATGATTTAATACATTTTTCATTACTCAAATAATCCAGAACTTGTATCATAATTCATTAAAATCTGTATGACTTTTGTAGTGTAAGGTACCCTTATAGCATTTCGTGATCTCACATCATGAGACTTTTGTCTAAAGTCACATGATGTGAAAGCATATGTTTCCTGATTTATCAATATTTTATTTACCATTTGTTTGATGTCAACACACTATGGAAACTTGCTTTTTAAAAGCACCTAAATTTAGAATCGAAACATATTTGGAAGAAACCCTGGAGCTTAAGCAAAGCACCCTGATGCTCAGATTAAGTTTCCTGATCAATAACATTACACTTTGATTGTAAAATCAGGATTCCCATGGGTCAGAAAAAAGTCCAGGAGTTTTTTATTATCAGGAAAGTCTGGGAAAAGTCGGAGAATTGTTATATAAGTCATGGGAATATACAATTTTAGTCAAAAACTCAGGGGGGGGGGGGAGTCGAGGAATATTGTACCCTCAGTCAGAGAAATTTTAATATGGACGAACGCATGGGGAAAGGTACTGTGTAACATCATTGGCAAGGCCTGTGTTCTTGTCCATGATTTCAAATTTGCTTCAGTGCAAAACATTTTGATTATCTTCTGAAGAATTAGTTCAAGGGTAGTAATGCTGTGGCTGGGGAGGGGGGGGGGGGGGCGGGTCCAGTCCCATAGACTTTTGGTTACTTTGCATACCAGTAACAAGAATAAGGAAACAGAACATCTGTAACTCCCCTTGCCTTTTAAACACTTTGTAATATTACCAAATCATAAACATTTTAATTTTTAGCTCTACTGGTCATAAATCAGAAAAGCTCATGGGATGGCCTGTTGTCTATTCATCTGTTAGCACAAGTTTGTTATTGTTACTCCTCCTAAGCTACTTGGAGGATTGCCATGAAACTTTACACACAAATTCACCACATGGTCTAGTTGGTCCTAAATGAAAATGATGCCACTCAGACATCCAAAATGGACACCACCATGGTTATTGCTACTCCTCCTGAATGGATGATTATATCAACATTGGTTTTTTACTAGAAGTCTTCTTATGATACATGTATCTTGTTGGTCATAAATGAAAATGGTGCCCATTTGACATACAATATGGCCACCACAATAGCCATATTGAAAATCTTATTATCGCTACTTCTCCTGAGTGGAAAGTCTTATTGACATGGGGTTTTCAGCAGCAGCCTTCTTGTGATGTCTAGTTGGTCCTGAATGAAAATGGTGCCACTCTGACATGCAGTGTGGCCACCATGGCAGCCATCTTGAAAATCTTGTTATTGCTATTCCTACTGAATGAAAGGTCATATCAACATGGGGTTTTCACTAAAAGAGTTCTTATGAGGTCTAGTTGGTCCTAAATGAAAATTGTGCCAATCTGACCTCCAATATGGACTTTGAAAATCGTGTTATCGCTACTCTTAATACTTTAGATGGTCATATCGACATGGGGTTTTCCCCAAAAGACTTCTTATGGTGTCTACTTGGCCTTAAATGAAAATGTTTTCCATCTGACATCCAGTATGGCCACCTCAGTAGCATTCTTGAAAATCTTGTTATTGCTACTCTATAAGCAAGTCGCTAAATGTTTATTTGCTGTTGCATCTATGACCTTATTGAAATGTCACTATTTGTGATTGTAATTATATTTGAAGTTTAATTCAGTCATAACATGCATGTTAGGTTTTGTATTGCAATGTATACTATGAATTCATTTGTTTTCATGGGTGTCAGTTGTTTCTTCAAATAAATGACATATTTATCAGTACTTAAATTCATGAACTGGGGACAGGAGATGTTATCTTCTTAAATTCATGAACTGGGGAAAGGAGTTGTTATCTTTTCTGATGGATAACATTTTTTTGGCCCTGTAGCAATCATGAAATCTACACAAAATTGTATACCCCAAGAATGAAAATTATTTCACAATAATCAGCTATTTTAAAGCTTCACCTTGTATATTCATGTGAGGATTAGAAAGTGATCATTCTTTATGATAGTTTTCTTCTTTATATAAATACTATTATAATGTGTAATTATAATTACCCATGTATATACAAGCTTTGTACATGTCTGCCATAAGGTGAAGTGTTTTATGTTATGACGTCTGTCCGTTCCTTTTAAGTTTCTGCACAATAACTCAAGTTCTCCACCTTCTACTGTTACCAAACTTTATAAGTAGTTTGCATTTGGGAAAAGGAAGAAACTTATAAATTGCAGCTTCAAAAGGTCAAAGATTAAGATTACAGACTGAAAGAAGGAAAACAGTTCCCACAAAATAACGTGACTTGTATATTAGATACCTTGACCAAACCTTGTAAATGACTTGAATTTAAAATAACATACACCTATTGATTTGGGGGTCAAAAGGTCATGGTCACAGTGACTCTAAACAGGAAAATGATTTTTGAACAATATCTTCAGTTCTTTATCACCAGCTTTAATCAAACGTTCTGGTGGCTTGCATTTTAGACCAGGAGGACACTTGTTTATTTTGGGATCAAATGATCAGTGGTCAAGATTATAGGGAATTAAAGAAGGAAAAACATTTTCCACAAAACTACTCAAGTTCTGTACTACATGCCTTGACTAAACTTTGTTGACAACTTGCATTTGATACAAAGAAGAGACCTGTTGAGTTTGGGGATAAAAGGACAGAGGTCAAGATTAGAGGAACCAAAATAAAAAAAAAGACATGGTTTCCACAAAATAACTCGAGTCTTTTGCCACAAACCATGACTAAACTTTGTGAATGCTTGGATTTGAAACATAAAATGCACCATTGATTTGGGGGGTCAATAGGTCCAAGATCAAGGTCACTGAGACTGAAAAAAGAAAAATTGTTTATGCAAAATAACTTGACATGGCAGGCATATGATGTGCTGTTTTTGGTACTCTTGTTTAATTTCAAAAGTAATTCATTGGATGATAAAACATCTTTACGGAGATAGTCCGATTACAAACTGTTTGCTTTGTATCCTCTAGAATCCTAATTCCATGTGGAGGTAATTAACAAAACATGTGAAATTACAAACACACATTTTGTAGTATTGGATAGTCTTACATGCTCAGAGTCTCACCACCTGCTCTTGTTAGCTTATACTTTGGAACATAAATAGAAAATAAACAAACTTGTGACTGTTGCCTCATTGTTTTTGAGACACTTGTTGCAGGTTAGATCAAAATCTAAATCTGTGAAAGGTTCTACAGGTCTACAACAGGACAGATGTTGTTGACCACATGAATTTTGAAAAAGTCTTTTGTTTTAATTAGCATTTGTGAAAGATGATCTGCATTTTTATGCATTCAATAAGAAATGGTAGAAATACCACTAGAATTAAGGTACATGCAGTGTTACACAATATTTCCGTAATTTATCACTAGCTTGCAATATTTTTAATTGCCAGATATGTTTTAGAAACAAAATTAAGCTTTTTGATGCAGGATTTCAAAAGAAAATTTAATTTTGATCATGATGAGAACAATAAATATCCATATTCTTGGATTGTCATTGTATATCCACAAGTGTGATAAAAAATCAACACAATTAGGAAAAGTCCAAACACGTGGTCAACTTGACATGAGGTGGAAGATCCAGAACTAATCTTTTGTCACTTGGAGGTTTTGCAAGATATCTAAATATTTAATGTAACTATGTAAATACTGAATGTAGATTTTATCCCATCATAGTACAATCCTAGAGTGCACGTACTATTTTACAAATTATCATTTACAAAGTTCATCAACATGAAATGGATCTAAAATCTAAATACACAAACAGAATATTAAGTGTAAATGGCATATCGTGTTTGTAAAAAATTAGATATAAAAATACTGGTTTTAGATTATGTTGACACCAATTTTATGTGGATTAAAAACATAAAAATGATGATTCGACAAACTCTCAACCATCTCATGGTGAAGGGGAAGCTTGAATCATGCTTGGAGGATATTAAGTCATGCAAATGATCAGTGGAGGATAGATCATATATTTATTGACGATGTACCCACCCATATGATTAAAAATATCTAGAATATTCTTTTTTTTTTTTTAATCAAAGTTTTGGATACTTTATGGTTTGTAAAATAGTATTTTGGTAGTTATCTTTTTCTATTGTGTGAAATATCCATATCAAGATGTCTGTATTTCTTTTTTCTTTTTTTTTCTTTCCTTTTTGTGATGTTCTGTGAATTTTGTGTTGTGCTTAAGATATTTATGGATCATTATAGGGAACTAAGATTGGTGGACCATTTTCAAAATGTTGGAAAACAAGCCTTTGGATCATAAAGTTTGACACTGAATCTGATATTGATTGTCCACTCAAAATTAAGCAATAAAAAAATGACATGCAAGTAAAATCTATTGTTATTGGTTGACACAAAATCTTATGCTTAAACTTGTTGACAGTTTTTTTATCTCCAGACAAGGTGTGAATTTCTCAACCAGTAGGTACTGTTGTTTATTTAAGCAGATACAGATATTTTAATATGACGTTTAAAGCGTCGAACAATATGAAATTTTGATGTAATTTTTCAGATTTTTAATAGAATGCACAATTTCATGAAAGTGACATTTACATTTTTCTCTTGGTGATTGTAAGATGTATTTGAAGTCCCTTGAATTGTACAATTATAGCTCTTGTATTGATTACAGATCATATTTAATATTTTGTGCCTGCCCTTTCAGATACAGCAGGGGGTCTACTGGTTGATTCATCTGTCCATCAACCCATACCTACAGTGCATGTACATCTATCAAGAGCTGATTCATTTGCTAGACAACTTGAAAACCATGGACCTCATTTAATGAGATCTGTAATTCTCACATTCAGATTATTCAATTTTCACCATGTATTACAATCTCACCAGCCTACATCACAAGCATGCAAAATACTGTGTTTTTTTTTTTTACAGTGGCTTTATGTGTCTGGTACAGCAATTGGTCAAAATGTTTGAAGAAATCAAATCCACTCAGACAAGAAAACCAGCTGAGATAAATAGCGACTACTTCATTGTATTTGGTGTGCTATATTGTTTCATGAACAAATTGCTTATGGGTAAATGAGACATAAAAACTTGCTTAAATTGGATGCCACCATCATGAAAAACAAGTAAAATTTGTGGTTACATTTGTTTTTAATTTGCTGTAAGCAGTGTCTTATATAAGTTGTGAGTGCACCAAAGACACCAAAGCAGTGGCTTTTTATCTCAGCTGGAGGGGTTCCAGGTGGCCAAATGGTCTAAGGAGCTCGCCTTTACAGATCACTGACATCTCACCTCTGTCCGCGTGGGTTTGAGTCTCGGCTTGGCCAACATGGGTATGTGAGAAGCTTGCCAGTAGCTTCCTTTGGGTCAGTTGTTCTTCCCAGGGTTTTCCCAGGTTCTTCCTTTACCGGATATACTGGCCACCAGGTATAGCCTATCATGTGCTGGAAAATGGTGTTAAGCCCACAAAAACAAAAAACAATATCTCAGCTGGTTTTCTTGTCTGAGCAGCTCAGATTTGTTTCAAACACTTCAACCAGTTGTTTCAATCAGCAAAGATGTTAAGTAGTGCAGAAAAGCCCAAGGTGATCCAAATTATGAATAATTGAGATGACTGCCATTAGATATGCTAATTATCATTTGATTAAGAAAGAGCTTATTATTTGTCATCAAGGAATTTCTCTATCTGAAGCAAATTGTAGATTCAAAGTTTTTTACATGTATTCTTTAGATGACACAAACCATTTTAAATTATCAAAAGAATAGGTCAAACTTTAGAAGAAACTTTATTACTAATTAAACATTTGGATAAGGAAAATGACATGAAAGAAAGTTGTTTTTTTTCAATAGAAATCTTTTTTTTAAGGATTGTCACTATACACTTCCACATTTGTATACATAGCTATGTAGGGTTGGCTAATGAATATTTTTATATAGTATAATTTTTTTGTTTTGTTGTTATTTCATCAATATTAGAATGGGTTGAGGACTTGTTTAGCATGCTTATACAACCAAGCTTTTGATTTTGAGAAAAGAACATTTTTATCTTAATCTCATTTAAAATTTGTTGAGTAAATTTTTGTTTGTTATTAGCTCATCTCGCTGAACTAAAGGAAAAGTATTATAGTATTAAAGTTTTCTTGCCTCTGTATTGATTTCTTTTCCATATAAATCAAAATTTTCACAAATTACATGCTGTACATATGATATCAGAGTCCTTTTAATTGCTATTGTTTGATGATCATCCTAGCCACCATCAGTCTAGCATACCACCCACACATTATCTTTGTGATGGCAGTTTCTTTTTTATTTTTGGCTTGTGGAAAACATCCATTGCTTTTGGTACCTTATGTAGCATTTGGAGCAGTTTTTAGGATCAAACACTCTAATGTAATCACACAGTCCCAAAGCTTTCATTATTTTTTCATGGATTTTGCACTGATTAGACCACAGTGGCTTTCTCAGTAGCTAGTTAATTATGTCAGAACCTGCCAGCAAAATGTATTGGTGAAATATCTTTGACAAAATATTCCCTTCTTATTTATATGAATGGTCAGATAGAAAGTGAAAAGGTTTTGCATCATTATGACCCTCTTGGGTTCAGAAAACTATGTTATCTCAAATAAAATAGCAGAAGCGGTGGAAGGGCATGGTTCTTCCTGATCATTAGTAATTCATCCGCTCCAAAACAAGAGTCAGAATTCATGAAATTATATCTGATATCATACAGAACAGAGATCAAGCAAGTTCTCAGCCCTTAACAGTTTTTATTTATATTAGAAAAATACCAGTTTGATTTCTTTTTTCCTTTTCTTTTCTTTGTTTTAAAAAATAAATGATTCACTAATAGGGTTTTGTTTTCTGTTTATACACCCACCATATGGGGGAGGATTTTGTACATGTATTTTGTAGTCCTACAGTCTTTTAACCATCTTTCCAAACTCATGAACTCTTACAGTAACTGGAGACTGAGGCCAATTTTGTTTCCTTGAGATAATTTGATTTCCGTTTTACATACCTTTCACCAAACATTGCAGGTTGGTTGCCCTGTAAATGCAAAGAAACCTACTGATATGGAAATCTAAAGGTCAGAGGGTAAGGGAAATGGTCCACCACAGAAAAGGTAGTTTCTATGTAATTACTTGACCTTTATTTCACATACCATCACTGAACTCTGCAAGTGGGTTGCCCTATAAGATACGACAACTATCCTATTGCTGTAGGGTCCAAATATCAAAGGTTAGGGTTACTGTGAATTGGACAAGTACAACTGATTCCACACAATAACTTGAGGTTTACTAAACATAACCAGGGGTCACGCTACTAGGCAAAGTGGGCAACTGTTGCCGGAAAAATGTAAACTTCACCTTCTTTTAATACATGTAGGAAAGCGAAAACGACTTCGACGTGCGATTTTTTGCAGGTAAATTGAGTGACAGTGAAATTCTCCCTTGACACATATGAATGTGTGGTAATCCCCAGGCGAAATGTATTTCATGCAAGTGTTGACATCAATTGCACCAATAAAAACAAACATTCGCAGGCATATTTTAATAGTTGACTGACCATTAACCCTTTACGCCGCAAGTTATCATTTGTTATCATTGTCCGATTTTCGCATGTTATCATTTTATGATAAAAACACACCAACTTGTGTTTCTAAACTTGAAACATCGGTATGTAAACAATAATTTGTTTAAGAATAGAGTCGGTGAAAGCACTTTCTCAATATATTTACAAAAGATTTTAACTGCCGTTCTTGCATTATTTTCTTCATAAAAACCAGTCTGAAACTTTAAGTGAACAAGTCAAGAGATAATAATGGCGGACATCGTGGTGTCCTTGAAGTACCTCTTCATTAGACTGCCTGTGTTTGTAATTCAGTGGGCATACAAATTAAGGAAAATATACAATTCGTAGAAAGCAAAATCTAAATGTTATGTGATAGAAGATTTAGCCTAAAAATATATTTATTTGTTTTAGATCGGAAGTGTAAAGGACAATGCTATGTTATGGAATTCGAAAAACGCTAAGGTCAAGGTTGTCTTCTTAATCACTCATTTTATGTGCAGATACGAAAAAAGCAGCAAAGCAAATATCTAACCAGTGCACAACGTTATTATGAGTACGCAGACAAATATTAAAAGCTTAAATTTACAATCCTATCCTTGGATTGTTGTATCGAAGCTACAAAGTATGAGTGGTAATATTAAGAAAATCCCTGTTTCTAAAAATAGATGCACCCATATGGCATGCGTGGCGCCATATTTGTTCTATGTTGTGTGCCGATTCAGTTGTAAAGAAGAATGAAGTTCATTCATATATTTACATTAATGCTTCAGTTCACCTTCGATGTTTCACAGTAAAACTGCAATGACATCATAAGTCCTCGTGCTTTTTATATATTTCCTTGTTTTCAGACTTTCAGGAAATTTCAAAACAAAGCATGGCAAAATGTAGGCAGAAGGCCCCGTGGGATTTTAACACCGCCTGCCTTTCATGCACGGGCTGTAGATGGACAGATGAATGTCTGCTCTGCTGCATCACGCCTTATGAGGTATAAGACCTCGTCGAGAGCTATCAGACATACGAGGGGAGGGGGAAAGGATCTTCCTTATCCTCTTCCCAGTACTCAGGCTCCTTCACTGGATCCCTCAAGATTCAGAAAGGAATATCTAGCCCGTCTCACTCGGGTTCATTCTATTTGGATAGGTATAAGGCCCGAAGACCAGTGGGATCCCAGGACCCTCCCAAGGGATGAATGACCAGGGTGGAGAGTGAGATGCACCTTCCTTGGAGAGTGGAGAGGTGCCTTCTCCAAGTCTGTACAGCTGAAAGTGAGGCACGCCCACCCGCAAGGGAGGAGCAGTGCCCTTTCCAAACCCAAAGAGAGCAGAAAGAGACATGCCCCACTCTGGGGGAGGAGCAACGCAAGGCCCTTTGCTGGATGCCTTGAGTAAATGAGTTGTGCTCCCCCCCTCCCCCGTTAGGGAGGAGCAGATAGCTCTGAGGCAATTCGCAAATCGAACCTCCCTGGTAAGGGAGAGCTCCGATTGCTCTCAGTTGTTTCTGATTAGTGATCCTCCTACAGATCTAAGTTGCCTGACCAGTAATTGACTGGTCACCGGTCACAGACCAGTCACCAGTCAGCATTCACTGGTCACCAGTCATGTAAATCCTGTCAGCACGGCCACTGGAACAAGATCAAATCCCCATTCACCCGCCTCTTGGCAGCCTACCGGTAAACCCTGTTGAAGATTAAGAGTTAGCATACAAATGCTTGATGGGGGAAGGTGATCTGATCGGTATCCCCACTCTTTCCCTAATCCCTCTCAATCCCTGCAAGATGTGGATCCATCCCTTTAAGGAAAGTGGCTTATCCTTCCCTTTCATACTGCCATGGACTTAAGGACTCTGTCATCAAGGCAGGGTTGATGTTGCCAGTCAAAGCCTGACATCACCCCCTTTCTTCATGAATCCCAAGAGGAGGGAGAGAGGCAGACCCTCTTCCCCCATGTTCCCCAGGAAAGACGAGAGGCTTCCTCATCCCCCGGTAGAGTCTGCAAGTAGGGACAGTTCCCTTGCTCTGTTAGAGGAGTCTCGGGTCGAATCTTCCCTTATCCCCAGGTCTCCATGGCATCAAAGAGACAGGTTCTACCTCACAGAGACAGGGTGTCACAGAGTCCTGCCTCCCAGACGAAGATATCCTGTCAGTCCTGTTAGAATCGCAGGAGTTTGACTTTGAGCAGGCTGAGGTCGTGCCTCCTCTCTGATGATCCCCTGCCACCTCCCAGCAATCGTTTCAGGTGCAGGAGGAAGAGGAAGTCTGGCCCTTTGGCAATGCAGAAAACGAGGTTTACCGTCTTCTCCCCCGGGATTTGTCTCAAGCCCTCAGGCTCAGAAGACACAAAAAATTTGCTCTAGCTTGGAGAGACTCTCCAGGGTACCTTCAGACCAGATATTATTGCTCCCCCACTCGGACATGTTCAGGGAGGTTTCCCTAAGGTTTACAAAGGGTCAAAAGCTGGTTAGACAGCGTAAGGGGTGTTCAGTCCCCCCCCCCCACGATGAGATATTTGGTCTCCCCAGCTTGTCACAGGGTTTCAGACCCATACGTGGCCCTTTAAACCTCCCACCTTGGACACTGAGGCACCACAAGTGGGCATTTCTTTGAGGACTTGAGCCCACTTTCCCGTTAAGACACTGGAGGCTTTAGAGCTCAAGACTAGGTCATTGGTGACCATAGCCTCTCCTGCCAACATTTTTCAGCAGCTTCCTTCAGCCTGCTAAAAGAGAAATTCCTGTCCACAGCTGTGCTTCAGCGCTTGCTGGAAGCGGTCGTCAAAACATATCGGCATGCACTTTATATGTCCATGTCATTATTGGAGGAGTGGCTCCACCTCGGCCGGGGCCCCGGGTGGCCGAGTGGTCTAAGGTGCTCACCTTTACAGATCACTGACATCTCGCCGCTGTCCGCGTGGATTCGGGTCTCGACTCGGCCAAAATGTCTATGTGAGAAAGCTTGACAGTAACTGGTGGTTCTTCCCGAGGTTTTCCCGGCTTCTTCTTCCACTAAATATACTGGCCGCCATGTATAGCCTATCATGTGCTGAAAAATGGCGGTAAACCCACAAAAAAAAAACACTACACCTCCGCGGTAATACGGCTCTGGACACTTCCAAGGTCTTGCTGGAGCATTGCGAGAACTCCCCTTCAGGCTGCTCCTCCGGAGACGGAATCACTCTTTGGAGTGCATCATTCAGGCCAGAAGATGCTCCACGTCCAAGGTCTATGATGCCAAGTGGAGAATCTTTTGTGATTGGTGCAGTAGGAGGTGCATTAATCCTAGCTGTCCCTCTTTGAGCGCAGAGGTTGATTTTCTTCTCTTCCTTTCTGAAGAGAAACAATGGTCGGTTTCTACTATCACTCAAGTTTTCTAAAGGCCCGGCCATTGGTTCGGATTCTCACATGGCCGGCCTTAGAAGGTATTTTGAGCTGCAGAGACTGGTGTCTCGCTCACTTATGTCAAAATGGAACCTCTTGTGTGTCCTATGGTCTTTAACGAAATCCCCCATGAGCCCTTGGATGAAGCTTCCTTTGATAATCTTGCCCTCAAGACCGTTTTCTTGCTTTCCTTAGCGTGTATTGAACAATGTTGTGTAAGTTTCAGTGGCAATTACGAGTCGCTATCTCTCCTTTGCAAACCGGGTTTCTTGGCCAAAACCAGCTACCTTCCTGTGCTGGGGATGATCAAGATCATCTTTTATGCCCATTTAGGGGATTACAATTCTACCTGGCAAGTTCTAAAAAGAATTGAAACGGTAGGAAACGTCTTCTGACATTTCAGTATCCACTATTTTTAGGTGGATTGTCAAAACTATCAAGAGGGCTTATCAGTGGCTGACCGACAGGGATCTTTCATTCACGAGGATTAAAGCCATGAGGTCTGAGTCATTGCTACCTCATGGACCTATGTAACTCATTCATCATTAGAGGATGTTATGAAGGCCGCATCTTGGCGATCACACATGACCTTCGCGTCCTTCCACCTTCTTCCCTTAATGCATCAGAACGAAAACATGTTTCTGAGGGCTCATAGTTGCGGCACAAAAAGTAGCTGAAGTTGCAAGATTTCTAACTTACAGTAGTGGACATTCCTACATTAAGGATGAGTATTCCTTGTTTATTCCAGTTCTGGAGCCCATCAGCCTTCCACCGCACTGGCAAATTCAGCTATGCAATACCGACAGGTTTCGTATTACTGATATTAAAATGTTTTTTTTTTTTAATTATTATTTTTTTTTTTCTCGGAAGGGGGAGGGGAAATTAATTTTAATGATGTAATACTTACCTGTCGGTACTGCTGGATTCCATCCTCCTCATTCCATCCTCCTACCCCGCACTGATGTCTCACGAGTAATATGGTCCTGAAAAGATGAGGTCTACGACGCATGCACCGGGAATTTCGACAGCAGAATGGATCTGTGTTATGTTCCGGATTCTTTAGAGAACTCTCTATGGAGGTTCATCTATGCGAGGATGAATTCTTATTATATGGACGAGGGTAATTCCGTCCTGGAATAACAAAGATATACAATACCGACAGGTAAGTATTAATCATTAAAATTAGTTTTACCCCCTCCCCCAACAACAAAAAAAAAACAAACGTTTATTTGATGCATGATCATGGATATCATACAAGAAAGGAATGGTAACAAAGCACCAATGTCAGGCCTATCAGTGAACAAGTCTTGATTTTCCATTGTAAGTCTCAACAGTCTGAAGCTTTTTGTTCCGAGAAACTTAAAGGTGCCTTTAAAAACTTTATTGTCTGATGTGTTTATGTATTTTTCGGTTATGCCACCAAGCCATTAAATGGCCAATATCGGCAGCATAGAATCATCAGGAAGCTCTTAGGCAGATTTAATTGCTTCACCAGTACATTACATATCCTGACACTGTTTTGTTTAGTTTATAGCTCACCTGGCCGTTACGGTCATCGGTATATTGTTACGCTTACCAAGTGTTACCTCTCGACATCAGTATTGTGCTCAATCACTGCAAGTGAAGAAATCCTTACATTTTCCTTCAATGTATTGGCCACAATCTACCCATTCTATATTAAAGCCATTGTACAGAAACGAGCGCAGCAAATGCAATATAAGATTGAGTATGATGAAGTTATCAAAGTATACTGTTTTCTCCAGGTGTCAATTTACCACCAAATTGACATCTTTGTGGCAGTGCCGTTATATCCTAACCAAGGGAGGTAACCCACTGAGAGGCGTATGCTATAACCGATTTTATAATGTGTAACCTATTTTCGAAGTACAAGTTCATTTGGTAAAAGTTTGCTGTAAAGTTTTCAAAGTGTAATATTTTTGCTTACCTGCAACAGAGATGATATTTTTATTCTGCTACTGGAAGTGATTTGTGTAACATTCAGCCGAAGCCACGAATAGAAGCATCCGTGTGGAGTCCATTTTGGATTGGCAAAAGAGTTTCCTATTTTGAGACTCTACATGTTCAGATTTGCTATTAATCTCTCCATTATTAGTTGTGTAAATGATAAGTAAATAAATTCATATTTGCATATGTTAGTAATACTATGGTGCAATACTGTTGCATATGTGTCAACAATTCATGCGTATGTACGACCATAGTGGTCAGACCGATAATGATTTATTGGCAATCACATAATGTATCTACTTCCACAAGTTTCTGTTCCATTTACGAAACTTAGTTTAAATATACAGTATAAGTAAATGCACAAGTCGACAAGTACTTGACAAGATTTCTATTGTATCATATATATGTCAATATATTTATGCATCAATAATAATGTGAATAAATGAGATGAAATTATGCGCAGATGGTAAAACATGAAAGTCAAAGAACTCTTGAAAATGGACCCCTCATCCAAACACTTGCTGAGATTGATGAGGGGCATTATTGGAATTAGGCAGGAGGCTGAAGTAGTATACGGGGGGTACTGGGGGTCTATGGGGTCTCCTATGTTAAAAAGGGTCCGAGGAATATAGGGTCAAAATTTATAGGGTCAAGGGGAACATGGAGAGGGCACTTGGGGGTCATACGAGAAAAAATGAGCAGCCGTGGGGCACTTGGGGGTCACACATCCAGTTAACACACACACACACACACATAGCACACATATTGGAGTAGGCAATGTTGGGAATATTAATCTTTCCTTGAAAAATGGGTGGCCCTGAAAAGGGCCGTTGGAGTTTAATGTTTTCTCCAACATCTGGTGAGGAAGCCTAGGAGGTTGTTGGTCTTTTTCTTCTTCTGGGGTGGTGGCGAATTAGGTAGCCAGTCGGGATCTCCCATTTGCCTGAACTTTTCCTGGATTTTATCCAGTTCAAATTCAGGCGCTGGAATTCCTTCTGTTTCTTCGCCTGCTCCTTGGCCATTCTTTCTTGGGCCCAGATGGTTTTGATGTGGGCAACTTCCTTCTCTAAGACTTGCCTGAGGAGTAACTTGGCAATGAGGAGGTTCGCCTCTTCTCGCCTGACGCTACTGGGGAGTGGATACAACCATTCATCTTTTTGGACTTGGTGAAGAAAGTACTCCACCCCTTCCAGTAAGTCTAGGGCTGTTTTGATAAACCCTACTCGACAGGGTGTCAAGGAAGTCTTTTGGATTTCCTCTACCAAGACATCGTTCACCAGTCTCCTCGCTGATGTGAGAGCTGCCACTTGGCTGGTGACGTTTGGCTTGGTGGCCGGGTATCTCCACCAACACTCCATCATTTCCAGCAAGGACTCCACACCCACCATCACATCCCAGGCTTCCTGCAAAGCTTCTACGGTATTCATTGTTCTTGTTGAGTGAATTGTGAATGGTGCGCCTGCGGAAGGTGCTGCTTTATATGTTGGAAGCACGGACGTAAAGGAAAACATCCCTTCCCCAAAAAAACATACATACAAAAATCTTATCACACCTAAAAAACACAGACCCAGTACGCGGACCTAAAAGAAAGTATTTTTATTTTTTATACTTTTTTTTTTTCAAATACAAAGACACACCACACAACCCTTTTTTTTTAATTTTTTATCAAACACAAATACACTCTATACAAACACACACCACACAAACTTTTGTTTTGAGAAAGTTTTTTATTTTTTATTTTTTTTATTTTTTATTTTTTATCAAACACAAACACACTCTATACAAATACACACCACAAACACATACAAGGGAATGGCATTTGTTTGGAGTGGGGAAAAGACAAACACTCAATCTACAAACACATATATAATTGGCAAATAAGATTTTATCTTTTCTTGGTAAATGGGTGGCCCTGAAAAGGGGCGTTTTATTTTTAATTGTACATCTAGAAGTGCGGGCACCTCCCTGGTCGGGCCCTACAAGCCGGACAGCTCCCACTCCATGTAGCTTGACTGCGTCGGCGGTGTTTGCTGGAGATGGGGAAAGCCGATGGAGGATGGGTAGCTTCAGTTTCCCAATCCTCCCTCATCATCTGATGAGGCCTGATGGGCTCTGTCTTCTCCCTCTCCTCCTCCTCCCTTTCCTTCATCTTCTCCACTTCCCTTAGGAGGTGCCAGGCCACCTCTAGATGCACTCTGATCTGGCGTATTATTTCTGTTTTATTCATTCTTATGAATCAACGGGGTAGCTCGACTGGGGAAGGCTTTATATGCTGGAAGCGCGGACGAGAAGGAAAACATCCCTCACACCTAAAAAACATCACCCACACGACCCGCGTCTGACGTCATCCTGATGACATCATTCTATGCTTCACGGATTCTGCACTCCACTACCCCTACCAAAAACACACACCTAGTACGCGGACCTAAAAGAAAATATTTTTTAAATTTTTTTTTATCAAACACACCCTACATACAAATTTTTTTATCAAACACACCCTACATATAAAAAATTTTTGTATCAAACACAAACACACACCACACATACAAATTTTTTTAATTAAAAAAAAACAAAAATACACACCACAAACACACACCACGGGAAACGGATTTTTTTGGTTGGGGAAAAAAGATAAGGAAAAACACACAAACATACAAACACAAAATTTTTCAGGCAATCTGAGAGTGGTTATCTTTTCTAGAGATCTGGGTGGCCCTGAAAAGGGCCGTTGGGGGAAGAAGTTGTGTTTTAACTTCTAGTAGCAGTAGTGGCAGCCGCAGGACGGCCACGTTTTGAAACTGGTCTCATGGCTGTAGGACAAGCTCTCTTTCTGGTGAAAGAGAAGGCAAACTCGTCACAATCCATCTTACAGGTGACTTCTCTGTCTGGTAGTTTCAGCTGCTGCAAGAGTTGTTGTTGTTGTTGTTGTTGTAGCTGCTGTTGTTGTCTTTGCTTTTGCTGCTGCAGTCTTTGTCTCTCCTCACATTCCGTTCTTTCCCTGATGATTTCTTCTCGCAAAACGTCTTCCACCAGATCTTGAAACATTTGCAGGAAGATCATCGTCTTCTTCTCAGGGTTGTTCTGAAGCAAATGATGCCTCACCTGCTGCATGTTCACCATCGCTTCGTTCAGTTTATAAATCTTAGCTGCCATGTTGTTGAGATCTTGACGAGTCAACGAGAGTGACTGAACTGGCCAACGCACCGCTTTATATGCTGGAAGCGCTGACGCGATGGAAAACATGGTTCAGATCGATAGTGAAGGGACAGAGTAGGTGACCTCAGATCGATAGAAAGAGAGATAGAGCCTATTCATTTTCATTTTTTTTTCAAATCAATAAACAATACAACACCATTTTTAAAAAAAATCAACATTTTTTAATCAACAACAAGAAGCTTCTCACATAAAATTCAAACCAACAACCAACAAGATTAAACATGAACGTATTTACAGGATTGACAACGTTGGGTAGTCATACTGGACTTCCACTGTTCTACATCATTGGGCTCTCGATGCACACTACATTTCCGAGATAATGACAAGAGATGACCATAATGTTGACAAAACCATCGTTCTACTTTAGCATCGTTTCGAGCATACTCCCTATCAAAACAAGTCACTAAATGTTCTAAGGAATATCCGAGACTGCGTTGATGAAGAAAATGTACACAATATTGTCCACACACTGTAGAATCGGATACTTGTAATCGGACATTATTGAAACTAATGGAGACTGCATCAATGATGTCGTCTTCCAAAGGAGGTAATCCATAAGAATCCAAATATTCCACACTGTGATCGTTGGGAAAGTACACGGCTACCCAATGGGTTCCTGGTCGATGACTGTCGTCGGTATTGATGACATAGGCATGAACGTCTTTGGGTTTGCGATGGGGAAGTTCATCTTTTGCACACACCACAGTATTCCAAGAAGAAGTGTACGAACTGCGAGTCAACAGGTAATGAAGTTTCCAGGTATCCATTTTTCTTTGTTTTTCACAGGTAATAATAAGTCATCAATTCACACTTCACTTCATGCTTGAATATATCTGTCAAGTAAGTCGACGAATCACGGCCGGTAGTACTCTGTTGAAAGAGAGCTTCGATGTGTTTGATCTCCAGAGGAGTGAGTGGAGGTGAAGAAGAATCCTGCAAGTCTTTATACCACTTTCTCAACACTTTTTCTTCCGAGATCTGAGACCAGGCGTCCTCCAAAATATTCGTCCAATTTTTCTTCTGCAGTCATCATCAAACATTTGTCGTGTTTGTTTCTGACTCGGATGATCAATTTGGCATCCATGACAATGTTCTCGGGTCAGGGTTGTAATTCTTTCAGCCAATTCCTTAACATAACAGGACACTAAATGTTGTTCTTCTTCTGGCCATCGACAAGCCATAAATCCAGCAAACTTGGGAACACTATTTTTCTCTTCTTCTTCTTCTTTTGGGTTCTGGATGAATCACATCGTCATCACTGGTAAAGGGTAGTGACTGCTGCTGTGGTTCACAAAATCCCTCATCTTCTTCGTCTATCTCCATAGGTTCGTCGTGTTGCATCTTTTTTTCTTCTTCTAATAGTCTAGACTCACTTCTCTCAAACTGTTGATCTCTAGAGTATTATCAAATTCTGCATACAAGACGACGTTCAACGTGTAGGGTAGAGGTTCTGCAAACTGAAGTTCCACACGAAGTTGGCCTGATTTTATAGGGTGGAAATGTCCTTCGTCGCTGCCTTGGTCAGGAGTGAAATCAAATACCCACAACGCATATCCTCCTGCATAATCCTCGTACGAAATGTCGTGGCTGCTGTTGGTGCCTAACTGTCCTGTGCTTTCAAACAGGGTCAATTAAGATCGCAAGTAATATTTTGCGTTGCCAAAGTTAGGTTCGAAAGGTCTGGAACACAGTGTCTTGCCATCTCGACTGACTTCTATCTTGGAGACGTTGTAGTGATGAAAGTTGAACGGATTTTCATTGTGGACTCCGTTGAAGGCTGCATTACTGACGATGCCAATCAGCAAACGTTTGGGGAGCTGTCCTTGGAAGACGTGATCTTCGACTTTGGATCGGAGTCCAGTGGCAATGGTAAATGTTTTCACTTCCACTCGTCGCACAGGATACTTGGCGGTGGTTCTGCTCAAGGTTTGACTGATGTCGTTGGCTACTTTAGGTAAGACTTCCACACGGCGCACGTAAAGTCTGGCTTCTTCGATGATGGTTTTGTACTCGTTGGCATTGGCCATCAAATGGAAGACTGCACAAGTGCAATTCAGTCTCAGGCATACATCCACTCCGTTCAACAAATACTTGTCTTGCAACCACATGTCCAAATGCAAACGATCCATCAGTTCTAAACTGTGCCCTTGTCTGATTTTCTCTCGACGGGCGTTAAATCCCACATTGTGCGGGTCTGCTGGATCATCACCAACCGCCTCTACAGCCAACGCTGTGTTGTCGAACTTTTCCGAGGTGTCAGGTTTCCAGACCACTGAAGCATCCAGATGGGTGTTCTTGGCTTCTTTTCCGTACGTCAAGAGATTTTCCAAGTAAGCACGGTAAGGGTAAGTATCCATGCTGCTGCTGACCAGTTTGTTATTCAAGTACAAATCCACTTCGCTGAACAAGGAATGCATGAAATTATTGACGGGTGCCACTCTAGCATCGGCCCCAGGATTGCTGTTGTCCGTTTTGATCACTTTGAGTTTCAAGTACAAGTGGCTGCTATTCAGATCGATGTAATCTTCGGTTTGTCTTTTGATTTCAAATTCGATAGGAGCTGAAGCCGTCAAAGACGATACAGGATGAAATTCCACCCATTGGGATTCTTGCATCGTCATCATGGTGGAGGGCATGGTAAACAGATCCAGTTCTGACTTGGTACATTCGCAAGAATCTCGGTGCATCATTTTCAACCGTTAGTAATCAAACACGTCTAATTCTCTGACCGTTCTTCTTTTCTTATTCTTTTTTGGAACACCGTGTGTTTTATGAGCTCTGAAGGGATGTCGACGTCGTCTCTTTCTGCCATGTCCTTGCTGTGGAGTGAAGGAAGAAGTAATTTCAGGACCAGAAGCGTGAAGCAAATTTATAGGTGGTCTCTCGGCGACCTAAAAGATCTTTTCCAGTTTGCAGCAGCACATTTTTTCCTGCTCTCATAATGGCTTCCTTTGGATTTTGTTTGTCGATGAGGACGTTTTGCAGAAATTCTTTTCCTTGCGTCAAAGCGGCATCTTTTAAGGCATGCAATCCTCGAGTCACCATAGGTTTCAAAATGGGGTCTACCGTCCGAAAAGCAGATTTTAACATATCTCTTTAACCGTGTCCACGTTGTTGAGCCACTCCGTGATACACCGGATACATTTTTTGGTGTTACAATTCGCTGGAGAACCTTTTTCGAAAATGTAGTTTCACCGTGAATTTTCCTTTGTCTATGAATGGAACACTTTGTCCCAAATCTCCTTTTATACTAAGGTTGACTGGAAGATAATGAGAGTGTACAAATTCACGGTGAACGTGATACGTGTTAACATCTTCTTCGAACGCGGTGGCAGCAGAATCCACTTTGAAAGGAATGACTCTCAGTAACGGAGCGGATGTGTTTCCCACCACGTTGTACTCCACCACATCTGAGTACACAAACATTAAATTCAGTCCAACGTTCAATTCGATAGGGTGATGAAAAGCCTTTCCGAAATCTGAGTTGCCTTGGACTTTTTTATTGAGTAAGAATTTGTTCCCACCCAAAATAGCATACAACCTAGGAGAAAAAGTGATGGCTAATGTTTTGGTGTCCTAAAATTTCAAGATGAGACGGCGTGCCACAGGATGGTTTATTGGCTTTCTCTAAGGCTTTGGCAAATTGGGCCTCGAAGATGGCCTCAATCGTCTCCACCAAATGTCGACCACTAAAATAATACCCCGGAGGAATTCTCATGGTATAGCTGGTCAAAGGAGGAGTGGTAGGGGATACCTTTTTGGTTTTGTGAAAGTTAGATTGAATTTTGTCCAAGTGTTGTTGCACTTCCTCGTTCAAGATATCCACGATGAAAGTTTTTTGACCTTCGTTGATGTTCTTGACTTGTGTAGGATAAATGATTTCTACCAAAGTCACTTCCCAATGAGCTTCGTGATCCAATGGATGGACTGAGGCAATTTGTCCGTGAAACAACATAATTTGTTGTAGGGAAACACATCCATCGAACTGTCACTAGGTAAAATTAAAAAAAATTGGTCATTCATAGTAGTTTGAGGGTTTTGCTCTCCGAGGACTCACTCGAGTGCACAGGAGAATGATGTTCAAACGGTTCCAAAAGAGGACTGGTATGGTGGTGACTGGAAGAAGGTGGACTGGCGTTGGTCGTACCGTTGTGCTGGCTGCTGTTGTGGTTGTTGTGACTGTCCGTCGTCGTAAATTTCAAGGAGGGGCTGGGTAGAAGATAACCGATGCAACTGCTGAGTAAAATGGTCCACAATTGTGTGTCCCCTTGTTGCAAACTCAAATTGGCAATGGCTGCTCCGATCACACAATACACTACAAAGATTTGGCAGAAAAAGACGATTTAATTTTTAGGCACACGTTCTCCGCACCTCACCCACAAAGGTTGTTTTTGCCATTTTTGAAGAGAAGAACTCTGCAAAGGAGTAGAGGTCTTGGCTGTGTTGAACGGCATGTCAGTTACTTCTTATTTCTATAGTCGACGACTTGGGAAGCGGCAATCCAAGAATCAAAACTAGGGGGATATCCTTTCCAACGCATTTTGACTTCTTCGACTCGACGTTTGCCCACTTTGCGTGTTCTTTATTCGAGAATGCTTTCGATGTCGTAAAAGTGTTCTTCTTTTTTGGTCACTCGTTGTAACTCGGGCAAGTAAAAAGTTCCTTTTAACACTTCTCCGTGCATGTCTTCCAATTTATAGACGGGAGGATCACGACACCGCACGGGTCCAGTGACACGAAACAATTCGGTCGTCCAGTTGGGTAAATAACCTTTGTCAAAAGTGCGTTTGGTTTTTCCGATGCAAACCCAATCTCCCGTTTGAAGTTTGGTTTTCTTCTGGTGTCCCCTCAAGGGTGTACCAAACAATCGATCAAACACCTTCACTCCGTTTTCAGGGTTGACCTCTTCGGGGACACATCCGATGATACGATGGTACGATTGATTGTACGCTTTAACCAAACGTGGTAACACGTCGATGTACTTGAGAATGTGTTGATGTGTAAAATATTTCCACATGCGTTCTTTCAAAGTTCTTTGAAAACGTTCCACGACATTAGCTTTGGTTTCAGGATTTTCGGTGGTAAAAAAATGAATGTGCCTTTGTTTCAATTCTTTTTGAAAAGCTTGGTTTAGAAATTCGGTGCCTTTGTCGGTTTGCCGTCGTAAAGGGTGACGACCACTTTGTTTCAACACCAGTTTTAAGGCGCGTACCAACTCGGTACTGCTTTTAGAAGTCAAAGGCACGACCCAAGCTAATTTGGAAAACATGTCGATGACACAAAACAAATATTTGTAACCAGGATTGAAGGCTGCAAAATGAGGGACGTCGGCTAAATCTGCTTGCCATTGATGACCGATGCCATCCACTTTGGTTTGACTTCTAGAAAATTTTCGTCGAATGGGTTTGTGTAACGTGTACGTCGATTGTTCTTGTAACCATCGTCGTACTTCTGGCAAACGTACACTTTTCAATTTACTTTTGGCAGCTCGATACAATTTTTGAACACCTCCGTAACCAGCAGCATGGGCAGGATTGTAGTATAGACTAGCAAAAAGTTTCTCCATGGTTTAACTCCTCATAACTCAACCACTGTTTGATGCTACTACTTTTGATGTCGTGAGGTTTGGACGAAGTGGCTTGACGCGTTCGACGAGCCACAGGAGTGAGTAGTGAAGAATGGGTGATGGTAAGTTTCTTCTTGGTGGTGGTGGTGTCATTTTTCACTTCAGTCTTGCTTTCTTTCTTTTTTTCTTCTGCTGAAGAAGGAGTGGACATCCTCTTATGAACCCAATCTTTCATTTTTTCTCGATGAGGTGTAGGAGAGGGTGTCAACAAGGCCGCTGCAATCTTACTAGAGATGGAAGGAGCAGACGGAGTTTGAAACACTTCTCGGGGCTCGTCTTCTTCTGTTGTCCCCGTGGCGGTGTCTGTTTTAGTGGCGGTGACTTTAGGTTCGCTTTTCATCAGGGCCTTGAAATCTCTCAGAGTGGGTTTAGCTGTTTCGTCTACAGCTTTCTGGTGAAAGAGTTGAAGACGTTGTAAGAATTGACCGTACCATTGCGATTTTTCTGTTCCTGACAAATCGCTTCGATCCATCAGCGCTTGTAATTCTTGTTGTAACTGTGACAACTCGTGGAGATTGGGATTGGGTTGTAAATGAGGTATCCATTGTTCGTTCCAACGATGGAATTCCATCCATCGTTTGTAAGGAACTAAAGTCAGTTTTCGTCCTTCCATTTCATCCAAAGGTACAAGTGTGGTCTTTCCAGAGAAGGGTGTCTTTTTTATCTTCTTTTTTTCTTCCCGTCTTTATCGCATGACTCCTCCTAAAAGTGGTCCAGCAATCGTTCCTAACAAAGGAGCTACTATTTTTAACAATGGTCCTATCAGCATGGGAAGAAATACTCCTCGTTGCACCAACATTTTTTTCTTTTGGTGGAGAGGTATTTTCTTTTTGACCATTTGGCGAAGAACGTTCCTATGTTTGCCTAATTTCTGTTTCACTATCTTGGACAAAGGTACCGTTCCTTTCAAGACTTTCAAACAACATTCGCACACGGTATCGATGATTTCTTTAGGGGCTGTTTGAATGAGTTGTTTTCGCATGGGAGGATTGGATTTGGTCAGGACAGACAAGACGTCCCAATGTTTAGCCAGACGAGGTGGAAGTCCTTTTTTGGTTTTGCCTTTCTTCTTTTGGTGGTGTGCACGATTGGGAGTCATCTTAGATGTCAGGAACAAACCATAGAACTGTGGTTTCGGGGAGGTCACACTTCTATTTTATACTGGAACACGTCTCCACTGATTTTCCGCACGGCGTACCATCTTCATGACAGGCATCACTCGACGTTGAGGTGTTTTCAACAGACTAAATCATCTCAGTTCTTGTTTGGATAAATCCAATAAACTTTGTAACACGCCGGTTCTCTCTTGGACTTTGGTTTTAGGGGAGGGTACTTTTTTAGCGGCTGCTGCAGTGGCCAGACCAGCCGAAGTCGAGGGTCCCGGAGTGGTGACTTTCGAAATGGGTTTCCATTTTTGCATCAAATTAGGAAACACTTGTCTTAACTCCGGTTTGGCAGGCTTCATCATGAAGGGGGACGAAGACGACGAAGAAGTGGACAGAGGAGAAGGAGACACCGTCACTGCCTGTCGTGGCTTGCGGGTGTACGTTTGGGTCCTAGCAGCAATACCTCTCTTTCGGGCCGCAGTAGCAGAGGTGGTTGGTGTTTTCTTGGAAGGGTTTTTCTTTTTCGGGGGGGGGGGGGGATCTTCTTAGGGATTTTCTTCTTGGGGCTTTTCTTTTTGGTTTTTGGTTTTTTGGCTTGGACATTAGGATTCCATTTCAAAAGTGAACGAATTATGACACCTCCTAAAGAACCGCTACCCCCAGGGGTTAAAATGATTTGTTTTTTAGTCCGTGGATTGATTCTAGGATCGGCCAGTTGTGACAACGCCACTTTATGTGTTTGAAAAAAACTTTGGGTTTGATGAGGGATGTGAATGATGCCTTGCAGTAATTGACGTACCGTCAAAGTAAACCATCGTAACACTTCTTTGAGACTAGCTTCTAACAAACAGGCACGGACTTGTGCATTTTTTTCGCGACTGATGCCATACAAGGCACGAATCAATTTGGCAGGAGGGTGAGATTGAAAGGATGTCATCTCGAAGACTGTCAGAAAAAAATGACGCGTTGAATGTTTTTATAGTTTTTTTCTTTCAGAGAGTGGCCGAAGGGGATGTGTAAATGACGGGACCTCCATCTTGGCACCAATGGTGAAACAATTGGGTACGAAATCTCAAATAGTCTGGAGTGGTAGGTTTTAAGTCGATGAGTAAATACGCATGAGGTGTTTGAGTAGCATCGTCGTACGCATAATTCAGCCAAGGAGTGCCTAACTGTTTGGCTAACACTTGCACTTGGGATTTGTCTCTGGGGCTTTTAAACAAGACCACGTAATGAGCGTTGAGACTGATGGTCCGATGGGCTTTACTTTGTTGAAATAAATTTTGAGTAATGTAAATGATGCTGGCATTCCGATGATGTCCTTTTCGTGTAAACCAAAGTTTAATTTCTTCTTCGTCTTCTCCTAACATGTCGTCGAAGATGACACGATGTGTTTGACTCACGTCAGACACGATCCCATCGTCTTCGCGAGGAATGCCTTCTACAAACGAAATGGCATCTCCTTGACTTTCACGAAGTAACGTGTAAGACGATTGCCACTCTTTGTAACACCACACGATGAGTTGAGGTGGACGATCGAACAGATGAGATTTGTGTTCGATCAAACGTTTGACAAATTCGGTTTTGCCTGAAGCACTCGGTCCAGCAATCAACATGTTAAAAGGATGGCGCAGATACAAAGCATCCCAACTTGGACGATCTAACTTTTCGTCGATCACTTTGACCACAGAAGAAGAAAAGGCAGACGAAGCAGAGGAAGAAGATGCAGCCATGACTGAGGTAGGAAGAATTTTGAGAAGAATACGAAAGACACAAGGCATTTTATACGTTTCATACACGTTTATTGTTTTAAACAACAAACAAAAACATATTTATAAGTCATGAAGGACAAAAATGCATACAGCAAAAATGGTAAGGTACAACAATAAGGCTACCACTAAAAGAATCAAAGTTCTGTATAAACAAGTCAATGTACAACAATAGTCTCGATGGATATGTGTCCTACGAATGCAGTGTACACGCACTGGTGGTATTCTGGTCTCTGTCGTGGTGGTGGCAGAATGAAATGTCTCTGACGGAAAGGGGGTTTGTTCTTGAGGTGTTTCTATGTGGACGACAACGGTGTGGTCTTCCTTGTCTTTTTGAGGTTCAAGTGTCATGGTGGTGAACTTGGATTTCAAGTGGTTCACTTTTGGTCTTGGAAACTTAGTGACGTGCCAGGTCTTTGGCAAACTGTGCCACTTCTTGTAGCCAAGCATCGAAACCAACACTTTTCCAGTCACGTACATCTTTCTAATCGTAAAGTTGTTGGTGTAACCAACTAGCGATGCACACTTCTTGAAACGTGTGAAGGGTAGATAAAGTTTGAATAATGTCTTCTTCACACGGAGGTACACAACTAGTGTTCATCACGAGTCTCAAAATTTTGAGCACAATTTGTCTTTCGTGTGTCGATAAAGCGTGAATGGTCATGGTTTTTGGTTAGTCCACCAACAACACTGTTCCTCCAAAATAGTCCACAAAGAATGTCCTGGAAAACGAAATCCAAGAAAGGTAGTCACGAACAAACGCACGGCATAGCGTCCAAAATTCAATGGAAACAGTTCTTGTATCAGGTGTTTATAATCCTCTAAGGTCTGAACACGATCGTTGACTTCCTTCCACGGAATACGTTTCACAAGTGAAGACAACGGTCCTGTCATGGTGGGTTTTTATATCCAGGTTCCCAAGGTTGGTATCTTTTGTGATAGTCTATTCCACAGCACCTACTGCGATAGTTTCTCCCCAGAATCAATCTTCTTACAGTTTGGAAGTAAGCTTAGCTTAAAAATTGAGAAATGACTTTAAGTTTGAGTTTCACTTGTATCTGGACAAACTACCTGTAAATGCGTTCTCGCAGCTCCAAGGCAAACCACGAATGTGCTCTTCTAAGCTAGCCATTCACAGTCACGTCTTTCTTTGTGACGAAATACTCACACGTTAGCCAAATGAAATCGGTGGGTAAAGGATATTCAAGATGTTCAGTGATGACCTTACTACATCTCAGACGACGTAAAGGCGTTTCGTCTTAAGGTGACACTTCTTGAAAACGTTTTTTGTATTCCTGTAAGTTGATCACTTTTTTTCCTCCACTTCGTTAAATCGAATTCTGTATAAGACTCCCACATTGTAGGTAGAAGTCGTGACATCCAAAATCTTACAGGACCAATTTCCTATTCGATCAATGTCTGACCATTTGAATAACTTAGCACTAATCAGTATTCTTATAGCATTCAGGTACCACTGGTTAAATTGTCTGTGCCGTAAAGGATGTAACTGTTCTTTACGTTTCACTTGAATCTGGACCAACTCTTGGTAAATGCGTTCTCGCAGCTCCAAAGGCAAACCACGAATGTACTCTTGTAAAGTTTCCGACATATTACTTCTTGGGACTGCCATCCGGCTCATCGTACGCGTACTCTTCACCAACCAAAGGCAATTACTGACAGCGCGCTGACCATCTGGCATGTTCCAAGTAAGCCGAGTCTTTAGGCTCCCAATATTTAAGTCTCACACCGCAACTAAAACACTGAACTTTATCTCCTTCTCCCAAGTAGATAAATCCAGATCTGGCTAAAGATTTGGGAGTGCGGCCTTGTAGATATTTAGGCCACTTATCTTGGAACGTCTGGAGTAGCTTTTCAAACTTGCAATAGCCAGGCAAAACCACAGGTAGCATCAATTCTTTACCCATGTAGGGATGGCATACACAAGTAGGGACACGTTTAGCATCCCCAATAAAGAAGAAAGGGCGTCCTGCATCGTTAGAGGGACGGTAAGGCACACGCACAGCATCGCTGATGTCAAAGCGTACGGCATCCGTCTTGTCGCTTGGCACTGCATCGCACTCCCGGTCGCGATCGAACTTGGAGTCCACAGTAGGTCCCTCACTCAGTGATTGTGTGGAATTCGCATTCTTCTTCTTCTTTTTTCTTCTTGCTTGGTCAACGTTTGAAGTCCTAATGAATGGTTAGGCTTGGAAGTGGTCCCTTTTTTATACTGAAGATCGGCGTGTCCGTAAGGCAAAGTGGTGTGGTCTGGAAGTCTCACTCGTTTCTGGTACACAATTTGTTAAACTTTTCCTACAGGACGACTGACGATTTGGTGATTAGGTAACATTACGATCTTGTGAGGTTCTAACGTTTTCACTCTAAAGTCTTCCACTTTTCCAGACAGCAAAGCATTTTTCAAAACCTCAAAGTTCACCACTTGGCTGGTTCGATAGTTCAGGGTTAATCCTTTGACTTTGCATTTGGTGTGAAATTCGCCTTCTTGGTCTCGATATCGGGCCACCGCTGGCAAAACTCAGAATGGTTTCTTGAGGGTGCTCGTCCGTCCAGGCTCCTAAGCGATCTCCTTCGATGGTAGGATGTGGGCAACCATGGCGATGGATGTACATACAACTGTCGGTGTCAAAGTACAGGACACGATCTCCCAAGACTTCTAAAGCTTCGTCGTACAATTTCAAGCGAGCATGGGCTGTCACGTAGGCTGCAATGACCACGTTGCTAAAGTGGTCGGGGCGTACAAACTTGCATTATTCTTCGTAATTGACTAAGATGAAATCTTCACGGACAATTTCTACGTGTTTCATCAGTTTACTTTTGTCGTCCACCAGTTGAAAGTAGTCACTGGGATCGGTCAAGTATTCCGTCTTGGGCAAGATCTGACGTTGTGCCATTTTTCCCCACAAACAATTTCAACATGACTTTGGCAAACCATCTTCTTCCTTCGTTCTTTTCTACCTCTTCCAAAGTAATCCCTTCGATGACACAGTACCGTTCTTTGAATCGGACTTGGTCTTCGGGAGTCTTACACCACGAGGGATAGCCGCTGGCTTCTTGTTTCAGTTTGAGAAATTGGTTGACGTACCCGTATGCCTGGATTCGAGTCGTCGTCCTTTTGGTATTGTGCTGTGGTTGGAAAGTGCCAGATCTCGTACACTTTCAACAAGCGGTATCCCCGATCCAGAGCCCGAAACAATTCGGCGCTGACCCACGTTCCTGTTAAAGCGCGTTCTTCCTCCATGTGGTGGCAGGGGTGATCTTGGTTACATGTTTCGGCACACATACGGCATAAAGGAAACATCAGTTTTCCTGGGCAATGATGAGGTAAGATAGGATGGTACAAGTCGGTCGGGGGTTAGACTTTACATTTGACCAATCCTTCGTATTGACGAATGTGTTCCACGTCGATGTGTTCTGTCAAGATTTCAGGGTGTCCGGTGGGAAATCGTTTGTATTTGCACACCCAAGGATAAAACGAACACACGTCGATGTATTTGATTTCTTCTCCTCTTGATTCGTCTACGTCGTACAGCAAACGCGTGGCATTGGTTCGTCCTCCAAACAAACTGTGGCGTGGATCCAAAGGTTCGATGTCGACCACGTCGTAACTTTCGGCAATACGCCTAAATTCAGGATCGGTTTTAAAACGTCGATCGTACTCGTGCTCTCACATTTCCACCACTTGGTATCCTTGACTTTCTAACTTTAGCCGGCGTTGGTAAGTGCGTATGTACAAGTCTTCCATGCTGACTCCTGTGAGAGGATTTTTCAGGTCTCGTTGAGGAAAACAGGTAAGGCATCTGTGAAAGAAGCAACCCTGAAATTCGTACACCCTCTGAGGGTTTTCTAAATCCCAACCATCCACAGAAAGACTGCCTATTTTCTTTTCTCCTCCTCCGTTTCTGGCATGTTGTATCCATTTGTCTTCTTTTTGGCTCCAGTAATGGAACCAACGCAAAGCTTTGGCCGAGTATTGACGACTGGCAAAGAGAGACGTGTTCGGTCTATGATGGCTAGTTCGTTCGTGGGCATGAAGTTTTTGTTGTACACTAAGGTACAGGCTTTAGGTAGGGTGGATGCTTCCTTCAAAGGATCGATTTCTCCGTGATCTAGAAATTATTGTCGAAACTTTCCACAGAAACGGCGTAAAATGTCCACATCGGATCGGCATTTCATCTTGAAAGTCAAACGGTTCTGACTGGTGAGCGTGGTACCAAGCGTTAAAGGCTTCTCAGTGTTCGGTGTGCATTCCGTCGGGGTCGTAATAGTCAATGTCAGGCAAATGCGGTAGTTCGAAATGTTGATTGGCTTCCCTATTGAAGAAGTGGGGGAAATATCCTTTCGCCATTTCTGTCATACCAAATGTTTTAGGCATTCGACTCAAAGGCATGGCTAAATAACTCATGGAATCTTTGAATTGCACTTGTCCCACTTTCATGTAGATGAGTTTGGCTCCGTTCATGGTGACTTGGGGTCATTCGGTACCTTGTTGTGAATAATATTTTAACAAAAACTGTCCATCGTATCCCGAGAAATTGTGAGCCATGACGGTCGCATAGCGATGACAGTCCCCGTAACGTTGAATGTCCTCTTCGCTCCGAGTGTCGTCGGTAGGGTCTAAAATCCATTGAGCAAACTCGGACAAAGTGTTGGGCCCACGAAAGATTTTTTCACGTCCTCCTGGAATTCTACTACAATGAGGACAGTGAACGTGGATAGGTTCTTGGATGCACTTCTCACAAGCCCGATGAGCGACGCAGAAATTTGGAATGTGAATGCCTGTTTCTTACATGCATTCAAAGTCAAAAAAGATTAAATCCACTTGGGTCTTGTTCTGATCACTCTTTAATTCTTTCTTCAGTGTATTGTCGTATTTTGGCATGAAACATTGATGATCATAATCCTCCTCCTCTGTCTCTCGAGATAAAAGTCAAGATACTTGCTATATCTGCCAAGAGAAATGACATTGGGCTCCAGAATGTCCACAACGTCAAAGTAAAGGAAAAGAAAAAAGAGACAAAGGGAAAGATACCTATTATCATTGTCAAGAAAAAGGACATTGGTCTTCAGAGTGTCCTCAGCAACAAGAGAACCCACCAGAGAGGGAGGAAGCAGAGGGATCATCAGTCCCAGAAGAAGAAGAACTCATCCCTGTCATCAAGAAAGGCTAGAAAGCTAGACGACTGGAAGAAGAAGAAGAAAAAGAACCCTTGATCCCTGTGAAGAAATTTAAGAACAAGAGAGACAGACAGTGAACAATGAACTTTTGAGTGTAGTGTTATGAAATGTTCATTGTGATATTTTTAAAAGAGAATACACCAAAAATGAAAAAAAGTAAGTGTCTTGTTTTTTTTTTTTTTTTTGTTTTTTTAGAGTATGGACGCACGCACGCACTCACTCACTCTTACACAAACCAGAGATGGGATTTAAAGTTTTACTTGATTTTTTTTTTTTTTTGTTGGGCAAATTGAATGATAATCTTTTCTAGAGATCTGGGTGGCCCTGAAAAGGACTGTTGGGGTGTTTGTTTTTAACAAACTTATGGACTGGACATGATCAGCTTCAACTGTCTCAATCCCTTTCCACGACCAAGTCCTGGTAGTACATCAGCAGTCGTGGTTTCAGGCAAAAATTCTTGAGAGGAGGATAGAAAATCCACAAAATCTAAATTAAACTCTTCCGGCTGAAAGTTCACCACGCCATTCGCTGCTGTCGTCGCAGGCTCACCCCAATACATTGTTTTCGTTGTATCTGTCATACTTAGACCGACCAAAGTAAAACCCTACGAACGCTGTGATGCCTTATCCCTCAAGATTACGTCACACCCCCGCTCTCTTCCGATTGGAAGAAAAACCTACCCGCTTGTAACGCGACATTGGATTAGTAGTTCATTTCAATCCGTTTCAATCCGCTCTTAGGCTATATATACCACCGCTTGTCTCATAGAGCTTCACCGTTTCTCAAAGACCACTCCAGAAGAAACAAAAGAAAAAAAATGTGGACCAGTGTAGAGTCATCGAACATCGTCCCGGGAATGTTATTCAATCCGGACTATCCGATGTATGTCAAAGCATCATGGGCAATCACTAAGATGACCGAGACAGCCCTATGGAAACGAAGAATTTATGTCGAAAGACAAGGATGCTTGAAGCGTGTATTGATCTACGGACCTTAAGTCCAACGAAGTCTAAGAAGAAGAAGACCCTCCATGAGATGTTCACTGTGTTTAATGGATTGGTTAACACTACTCCAACGGACCTTTTCAGGGCCACCCATTTACCAAGAAAAGATTATTTTTTTCATTATTGTCTTTCAAATATATATATATATATATATATATATATATATATATATATATATATATATATATGTGTGTGTGTTTGTGTGTGTGTGTGTGTGTGTGTGTGTGTGTGTTAGCTGCATGTGTGACCCCCAAGTGCCCCACGCCTGTTCATTTTTTCTCGTATGACCCCCAAGTGCCCTCTCCATGTTTCATTCCCCTTGTCCCTATAAATTTTGACCCTATATTCCTCGGACCCTTTTTAACATAGGAGACCCCATAGACCCCAGTACCCCCTCCCCCCGTATACTACTGGCCGAGCATTAATAAGTAGCATATTGTTCCAGATGCACTCATCTTAACCGCTGCATTTCATTAAATTCTAAAAGAAAACTGGATCATGTGACTCAGACTATATAACCTCGGCACTTGTCAAACTGGTCATTTAAAGTAGATTTAGATTTTTCATAGAGGAAATAATTTTGTCACTTCTGTTGATTTTAAGGCTGCTTACTTTAGTATTCCAATAGATAGAGATTATCAGAAGTTTATAAAGTTTATTTGGAATGAGCACATTTTTTATTTAGTTTATTTACCTTTTGGGATTTCCTCTCCTCCAAGGGTGTTCACTAAGATTTTTAAACCCGTTTATGCATGGTTCAGACAACAGTGCAATCGGTGTTCCTATTTTATAGATGATTCATTGATCGTTTCTAACACAACAATCTCCATTCCTGTGTAAAAGTACACGTAGGACCCTTAAGGACCAATATGGTTCTTACATTTTAATGAAACTTTGCCCAATTATATATCATGACTAGACGGTTTGTCGCGTATCATATCCACTCTCTTCACCTGAAGGTCAAGGTCACAGTAAGGGAAAATGTAACTCAGGCTTGTACCCTTGTCCAGAGGACAACTTTTGAACCACTAAAGATAACTTAATAACATTTTAACCACTTATATTTCATGACTAGACAGTATGTCACACAATATAGCCATATGGCAGGGGAACATATAAAACAGTGACCTTTATCCATCTATGAGTATAGCATTTGAACCCATGAAGATATTTTAAGTAAACTTTAGCCTGTTAGATAATATTCGTTATATATTTTTACTCGACAGTTTCTCGCGCATTCACAGTCACACCGTCTGCCTCTAGGTCAACGCCACAACAAGGGATAATGTAAGTCAGTGGACTGTTTCATTATCCAGGCAGTCACTTTTTAACCCCCCCCCCCCCCATAGTTTTGTGAAACTGTACCCAGGTCCACACCTTATTATACCTTAGTCAATTTCCTTACTCATTGGTCAGGTTTAATTGTGGGGAAAAGGTCACGAGATGGGCATATCACATGCCCTTTACGGTACTTGTGTGTGTCTGTTGTGGTACCTACGTGGTTATCGTGTCGAACTCGAGTTGAGAAGAATGCTGGTTCAAATCCTGTCCAAACCAGCCAGGGTTGGCCGCCCTGGGTAAGACACTTTGGTCCAATTGCCTCAACATGATATAATATGTCATGTTTTGATATGCCATTAAAGACCATCCAACCAACTGAGTATTTCTGTATATCCATCAGTAGTGTATGAAACGTAACTTCTGGCTCAGTAGTAGTAAGAAACCTAACTTTTGGCTCACATAGCCTTTGACCTTTATTCCTAACCTTTGACCTTCGCCCCTAACTTCTGACCTTCAACATAGGCCACTGGTTCTCAACATTGTACTATAAAACCTAAGCCACTGGACCCATGATCGAAATCGTAACTCCTGACTCAGTGGTCGTCAAATTTTTATGAGCGTAACTCATGGCTGACTAACCCCCAATAATTTTATGAGCGTAACTCCTGGCTCAGTAGTCATCAAATTGTATGCGCGTAACTCCTGGCTCAGTGGTCGTCATAGCCACAGGTCCCAAGATCAGGACTGCTTAACCCCCCCCCCCCAAAAAAAAAAAAAAAAAAAAAAAACAAAGAAAAAACATGGGGGTTGTAGTCAACCGGGTATTTCAATCAATTGAAGCTTCATTCCATCCAAAATGATTTCAGAAAACAAAACTGATCCTGTCACGAGGACAGCCAGTGCACCCCAATATTTACGTTTGTTGTCCTCTGGACTGACAAGCAAAGCAAAGTGCTTAGATGGGCCTTTGCAGTCATTTCAAATAATTCATATTAAATGTATCTTACAAAATAGCATCATTTATTTAATTAAATGACAGCAAAATCTATTACATTAACCAAGAACAGTATTTAAGGTAACTATAGTACGATACTAAAAATCCAGTTGTTTTTTGACAAATACAGTGAAATCCCTCAAAACCAAACCCTCAGTAAACCAAAATCCCCACAAGATCGAAATTTGTTTTTGGTTCCTAAGTTTTCCTTCTTTAATATCATCAGTTTTTCCCCAGTAAACCAAAACGCGTCTACTCTGAAAACCGAAACAAATTTTCGGTCCCAAATTTCAATTTTACACTACGCCCCCCCCCCCCATCAAACCCAAACTCATTTCAAAATTTCAAACTTCGAAATGTATGTTAGCTGCTAGACTGCATGAAACTTTGATATATATAATATATAAATAATAAAAAAAAAAAAAAAAAAAAAAACAAAAAAAAAACACACACACACACACACCTGACGCAATGCAGGGACCGATTATTGTTAATAACTAAATACCTATAGATACGCCACTTTGGAAAGATTTTGTTTATCTGCTTATTATCTAATCGTGATTGGTGCTATTCGTTTGTATAAATGATCATAGAACGTTTTTTGTTGTTTCTTTGTTTGTTTTTTTAATTAAATATTCAGGGTTTAATAGCCAGACAATGGATGAAATGATAAAATTAGATAATACAACCAACAACAAATTACTTGTAAATGCGGAAAAAGTGTAACAGTTGGCCATTGTTCAGTCATAAAAGTAGATTTCACACTAATTGCATAATTGGAAAGACCATAGAAAAAAGATCAAAAATGTTTCACCGAAATTTTGATTAAAAAAAAAACAGTGCTATAATAAATGCCACTGAATTTCCTTGACACAAAAATACCAAATTCTTAAAGAAGGAAATTACATACTCATCTAATTCGCCTGCCAACAAGAAGACACATGTATAAGAATTATGAATTAAACAAAACACAAACAACAACAACCAAACAAAACAATGAATTGTAACAAGAATGCTATAAAACTCGTTTAATACACTTATAAATGAATATAGATTTGAAGCTGAAAAAAAACTAACCTGAATTTTAATTAATTTTTTTAAAGAAGTTGAACTATACTAATGGAAAATAATAGGTAGAAACATTTCGACATTTAGGTTCAGTAAATATCCTGCTAGTTGTATCGATTCAACACATATGTATGAAACAGATGAAGATAAAGTACATGTATATCATTATCGTTATTTAAATTCGTATCGTAAAACACCATTTAAAACATAATGAAAACAATTGAAATAGAGAGTAAAGTTGAAAAACTGTTTGATATACTAAATTCAAAATTTGATCAGGGAGTAAGTATAAATACACATTGATATTTAATAAGATAAATTATTTAACTTTACATGTTGATACAGTCAAACAAATATCAGGATATTCGTATACAGATTTACCAGATTGGATGAAAAACTCTGTCTTAATGTACAAAATAGTGACAATAGACGTTTTCTTTATGCACTTGAATCAATTATAAACCCACCTAAAGATAATCCGTTTACACCATACAAATATAACCTTGAAAAATATAAATATTGGTGTAATAAATGCCCAATAAATATACAAAATATTTAAAAAAAGATCTGAAAATGAATTTAATATATCCGTCAATGTCTGTAAACCAGTAAAAAAATGTATAAGACCATACATAATAACAGAAAAAGAAAAAGACAGACATCTTGATTTTTTAAATAATATTTTAAGGAGACAATTTTTATTATCCTTTGTTTTCACAGACGTCACGATTGTGTACACAAATATCCACAATGCAACGCGCGCACCTTGCGCCTCCATTTTGCTTCCCTAAAAAACCTTTGTCAGCATCACATACATTCAAGAAAAAAATATCTCAGATTTAATCGTCGATAAGGATATTTACTTCATCGAAATAATACATATATTATGCTTGAAACTAAGTGCCCCTACAGCATGAAAGATAAAACAAAGCTGGAAGTTCCCTGGTTTATGTCGGAAGACGGAATAATGAAGTTGAACCGCAATCATGCATATTTCTATCAATTGAACCGCAATCATGCATAATTTTATCAAATACAAATGCAGTTATTTCTAACAAACAGACAATATTAGTATTTTTTAGTATGATATCCCCAAGACTGTCATCTTGCAAGAATATTTCCGAACAATGAGCTTTGGGATTCAATGCCAATTAAGGCATTAAAATTTCGTAGCACTTACATTATGCCAGAACTTTTATGTAAATACTTGTTGCGAAAGCAAGTCTCTGTGCCAAAGACAACCGACAAACCAATTTTAATTAGTATGGTCAAATATTTATTTGTGGTGGAGATGATGATGGGCGGAGAATAGTATTAAGTGAAAGCGAGAACTGTTCAAAGAAGTTGTTTCATCTTAAGTGTATTAAAATTAAACGTGTCTAACGGAACATGGCTTTGTGTTGAATATCAAAACCGAGTATTCTTAAAATGCTTAAAAAATATGAAATTATATATTACCACTTGGCTTTTTTAACTTGTCTTGAACAATGATTGATTTCAGCCAGTGCATTTGTTGACCAGATTATGGTTGACTGTCACAACTACTTTTTTGTATAAGGAAGTTTAAAACTGATTACCAGCTTACATATGGTAGTATAATACAATTAATCGTAGCAACAGAGAAGGCGAACACTACTTCAAGTCTTGGCAAAAATAACAAAATCGATTATAGTAAACAAACCCAAAATATAAGTCAATTTATTTCAATTGCCTTCATAATATTTTGAGGAGAACACAGTGTTGTTAGGTGTCAGTTCGCGTGGCTAGGGAATCAACATGGCGTACATAGAAGTGCACGCATTTTGATAACGTCACGTGAAAACAACGGATTGTGGAATAAAGGATTTATCAAGACTAGTCATATATCAAGAGAAAATAAGCAGAAGAAAAAAGAAAACGCTTTTGTAAGAAATGCTTTATTTGTTTAAATTCTGAATTAAAATAACAAGAACATAAAAATTAATGCAACCTCATATCTCACATAATAGACATAATTCCAAGAGCGGGTTCTGTCGTTAAATTTAAAAGTTGCCAAAATCAACTAAAGGTTCCTTTAGTTCGTCATTGTGATTTTGAAAATATTATTAAGGCAATAATTAATATTACTGATTTTAGAGAGGCACTCCTGACATCTATCCCGTCCAATACGTCATAGACAATAAACACAGAGAAACATATACCAGCAGGATTTTGCCTTTGCTAGTACTAGTATCTTAAATCAGGTCACATTAAAAGAATATATTACAGAGAAGAATACTGTATAGTTAAATCTTATCAATATTATGATCAATTGCAAAACCTGTTTATCAGGAACTAAGACTAAGTAATGCTGCTGAGATGATATTCGCTAATACAGATAAAAGCACCACAATTCCACCAATATATGCCTGTGAAAAGGAGATAGCGTCCAACGAAGAAAACTACAAAGTACGAGATCATGATTACTTAACTAGAACATTTCGAGGTGCAGTACATACAAATCGCAAATGTATTCCCCAATTTATTTATAATTTGTCTGAGTAGGATTCTAATCTCATTATCAAAGCCTTAGTAAACAACGATCCCGATCAGGAAGTATCAATAATACCAAATAATGATGAAAATATATATGGTTTAGAGAGGATTCTATAGTTGACATATTGGAAGACGGGTTGAAGACCCTGGAAGACACCAAGAGGTTCTTGTACAAGGAACGAAAGGATTTCTAAATAGCTTTGGGTTTATGGGCCTATAGCCTCATACTAAAATTAACAAGGATAGCAAATTCACAGAAACAATACAAATATTTACGTTATCCGAAGTCATAAACATGGAAATTAGACTTTATTTGAAAACATATATTTCTCTGTACGAAAAGATTATTGAAAAGATTTAATAAAACTATATTACCAACAAACGAAAAATTACATTAAAAACTAACTGGATGGGGAATTAGCACAAAAGATTACGAATATGTAAAAGATGTTACGAAACATTTCAAATTAAATTCTCTTGGCTGCCTTCACGACTATTACGTAAAGAAAGATACTCTAATGTTATGTGATATTTGTGAAGAATTCAGATCTGTCTGTATAAATTAATATAAATTTACCCATCACATTCTTTTAGTGCACCAGAATTACTTCATAATGCTAGTTTGAAAATAAATAAAGTAGAATTAAAATTGCTGATATATTATGATATGCTTCTGAATCTAGAATCAGAGGCGCAATAATTTTGAAACCTAATAGATATGCTAAAGTAAATCATGAGTATTATAACAAAGTTAACAATAACAAAGCATGTGAGAGACGAGTGGAAGAAGTGAACAATTTTAAAGTTCTGAAAAAATAGAGAATACTATACATGAAGGTCAAAGTCATATTGTTACGGAATTATGCATCATCTTTAAATTATAATATAGTTTTCATTTGGGTTTATAACCATTGTATTATAATTTCTCAATTCAGTAGCCTACGCTATTAAAGTACATATGTACGTCAACAATGAGTCATTGTTTATGTCCAGGGAAAATCAATAATTATGTCAGTCAATTCAACATAACATTGTGATCACGCGATTGACTCATTGGTATCATGCGTGACCTGGTTTCTGATTGGATAGAATAACTTGTTTACTTGACAGTGCTAGAACGTAGTACTAGAGTTAGTAATATTCTTTTACGCAGCAGAATGGTATATAATGCCAAGTAGTGACTGAATGAGCATTCTTATACGGTTACAACAGATCATAAAGTTATTGAGGAAGATTGATTATTGTTTGTAAAATCAGCTGGTGAAAATCTATTCTCTACGTAGTACAATTTGGATTTAAGTACTATTATTCAAGGAACTTAATAATATTCTACATTCACAGGAATTTACTTGGAATTAACATTTGGATTTAGAACTGAAAATTGTTGGTACAAAGCACACTAGTGTTCTCATTCGGAATACTTTTGATTAACTTTCTGATTAGTGAATTCTCTAGAACAATTAGGATTAATTAAGGAAATTCTAAGTTATTTTTAATTCTTTCACTTTGTTTGTTTAAAATATTTTATATTTTAGGAAATGAAATTTGTATTTGAGAAATTGTGAAAGCTTGTTTGCGTCGTTCTTTCTTTTGTTACATTAAACCCCTAGTCGTAACACAGATATTAATGTACCTAAACTCCAAAAGTTTGTATGGCTGGACCATGTGCCAGACAATGCCCGTTAGAAACTTTCAGTGGGAAGACGAAGGAGAATAAAGAAATTAAAGAAAATGCGATGTCTGGGTGTGATGAAAATGCTTTTGGAAGAGTTCTAGAAGCATATTTAGAAGTACCAACACATTTGCACGACTATTTAAAGATTATCCTTTGGCACCAGGAAAAAAATAAACTAATTCCTCGTTAATCATGATATACTTCCAATACAAAAGCAATTGATAGAAGACAACCAAAAAATAGCACAAAACCTATCTAAGTTAGTATGCACGTTAAAAGACAAAGAAATATATGTTATTCACTGTCGTAATTTCAATATATATATATATATATATATATATATATATATATATATATATATATATATATATATATATATATATATATATATATATATATAAACTAAAACTTATACATAGGGCAGTTATATTCGAACAAGAGCTGTGGCTAAAGTCAAACATTGAACTTAATACATCTTTAAGAAAAATAGCAACTAATGACTTTGCAAAAGAGTTACTTTAATTAATGAATAATGCTGTATTTGGAAATTAAATGGAATATTTAAGCGAACTAATGCAAAAATATATACTGATGAAAAGAAATATTTAAACTTCAAAAGAATATTTCTTTTGTAAGAAGAACAATAATATATGAAGATAAGGTATTAGTTTGAAGAAGAAAATAAAATTAGCCAAACCAATTTACGGTGGCTTTACAGTGCTAGAAGTATTGTTTAAAATGAGATGAAGGGCTTACCAGTGGAAGAATTTTGTGGCCTTAGAATTAAGCTATATATTTTGGGACTGACATAGAAAGAAAGTGCATGTATGCAAAAGCATTAAGAATTTGTTTTAATCAAGAAATGAATTTCATGAGATAATACTATCACGAAACATACATTGTCACGATAAATAAACAAATTTCATTTTAACCATATGTTGATAAACGTTATTTAGTGCATAACAAGAATATTTTATCTGATGGCTATAAGATTAAGAAGTTAATCTAATATCCTACCACATTGTAATCAAACGGATATTCCAGTATCATTAACAATATGTTTTTTTTTCTTTTCTTGAAACTTTCAGCTATTTCATATATAATAACTGATAGTACTATATTTTTTTCATTAAAAATGTTTTCCATAGAATTTTTATCTTTTGAGTAAAAGACCACTATAAATCTAAAATTGTTAAGAAGGTCTTAAGTTATACCTTTGAACTGTCACCCTTAAAGATATTCCATAATGCCTACCACTGAATGCTAGCTTTGTTAGGTTAGGTCGACTATAAAAAAAAACAAAGTAATAGTTTCCTGGTTACACTAATGAGCAGTTCTAGCCATTTATCTAAATTATCACCAGGATCTATTTGAATTACATTGTTGTCTCGAAAAAGTCATTTTCTGTTGTAAGTCTTATTGTGCATAAGGGCTGGACAGATAACGTCCCTCTCCCGAGCCTGCTCATTTTGAACACATTTTCCAAAGGACTCCCCATCTCCACAAAGCCTTCAAGTGACAACGTGATTAAAAAATAATGCTGATAAGATCTTCAATTCCAAGTGCACTACCAAGAGAAACATACACATATGGTAACCACACGCAAATAAATCGTATATTTCTTCTCAGAGAGCAATAAAATAAAAACGATAGCTATGCCTGTATATATGACGAACGAAGGGACAAAGAAACATGCGAACAAGGGAAAAGAAAAATTTACTTTATGATTACATTACAATGAGTAACTATGGCAGCGTTAAACTTGTTATCGTGGCATGATAACAAATCATAAAAGAGACTTATAAAATATTCACTCATTCCATTTGCATTATCCTTGTCAGGAAGGTCACAATCTGAAAAGGATAAGCGAACAACGGAATCGGAGTTAAGACTTATGTAAAACAATGTCAGTGCACTGTTTAATACAATCCCACTTCTGACACCATTGTAACAGGATGAATCGGTTGGGATTGACTCTAGCAAGGACACTTAACACAAGAACGTGAATGAAATGTCTATTTATAATCCAAATTACTAATAATTGAACCTCGGACCTCATAGCTCACACCCTCGCTTCCATTACTCACAAATTAAACTAAAACAACCGAAAACCCTGTCCTACACATATACATAGACTTCATCAACAGATGTAACAAAATGTCATTGTTCCTCAACGGATGCGATCGGAGCATGATTCAATAACAAATATAACAAATGGTATGGTTTTTCAATGGATATGGTCAATGCATGGATGTTATATCAATATATATATGACTGACATATGGATTTATCAACAAATGTGATTAATGTATTGTTCATTAACAATTATGATGGTGCATTAGGTCTGTCATATATATAATGCCACTGAATGTTTAGGTGGAATACCTAATACATATTCCATGAACACTTCAGCATATATGATGCTGTTATCTCTTGGCATCAAGACAATAAGCACGAATACTTCAGCTCTACCGCTACCGATGAATGCTTGAGGAATGATCTAATATAGTTCACTCCTCCCAGCCGCTGAAGGATCCCCCGAGAACCTCCATACCATGCAGACCGGTTGGTCCAGAATTGTTGGCCTCTCACACTGAGTCGACCAGTATCATCCTTCGAACCAATGTCACAACAGCAACCATTAACTGATGTATCCTAGTTAAACAACCACACGGAGTTCGCCAACTCCCGTAAGGTTCTACAGCTGAATATTGCTTCCGTAAAGGGGATAGCTTCCTGACAAGGTTCAATATGCATTGTGACGATTTAGAGAAAAATAGCACTATAAGTACTATAACATGGTGACCAGAGAAAAAGGGGTAAAAGGGACCGCCACTGCTGGTGCTTTGCGCGTGCTTCAGTGAGTGAACAGAAAGCAGTATTTCGAAATCGTCAAGGTTAACACCATACAACATGGATAACGCTGTACGCAGCAATAAAACTCAATTTACATTTTAAATTATGTTCATATATAATACAAAAGGTTAACACAGTTCCGTGATAGTTTCAGTTCTGCAATGTTTTACCGAAACGCATCCCATCGGTAACAGATATCAATGAAGCATTACTCAAGACCTCCATATGGTAAAGATCTCATGGAGACACAAGAGAGTCTGGTTGAACGAAACTAGACTAATATGTACCTGGCCCGCACACACCCCACCCCCATTATATACACCGTGCATTTTTCTTTGTTTACCAATAAACTTTCTTCGACAGTAAATCAAAGGTAGCGTACACCCACGTCAGGGTACAAACACAATGTCAGTCAAACAGACGATGTTCGCTCTGAGTTCCTAATGCTTTCTCGCGGCAATCACTTTCCTTTCAAACAATTTTATTTTCTTATCTATTCTTTATTACACACTAGTTGATATATATTCTGCCTTTCAAAAAATATATATAGAAAATCTCAGTTTCTCGTTGCAAACACCATTGATTAGTCATTAACCGTATTCCCATGCCCTCAGTACTAATAAGCCAAACAGTTGATACATACATATGTATCTTAATGATCCAGTTTTGTGTATCTTTTAAGATGCCGTTTTTCCATGCTATTTATGCGTCTAGGACATTGTATAAAATTCAAGTTAGAAAGTCTCTGCACGATTCACGCCATGACGTCATTTTGTTTATAACGTTTATCTCCTAGAATCCTGAGAGGTTTAATGACGCAAACAATGTTTTGAATTCAGTCTGAAGAAGCCATACAGCAAGTTTTACGTGCTGGTGTTTTTTTTTATTTTAAATAATTCAATTTACCGCACTCTCATTACTTACCTACTCACTGTACATCCACATACTATCGTGCTACCTAAACCTTACTACCGGAACAAATGGAGTTGATAAAATGCTATAATTGTGGTTCTGAAAATTCACTAAATGAAAAGAAACGAAGAAATACTCCATACCAACGTTGTAGGGATTGCTCATTTAGAAAGCATCTTGAATATGGAAGACTGAAAGCGTCTTTCTACGTCCTGGCAGAGTGTGATGATTACAGATGTGTGTATTTATATGGTAGAACCATTAAAAACAGATATTTTAATGGGCATGTTAAAACATAAATACACACAAAATCCAAACAGGAAATTGAAAGATACATTCAAAACTTGATAGAGTAAATCACAGCAGAAAATCGACAGGGATGCTATGCTGATAGCAAACAACCAAAACAAATAAGTAAGCCGGGTACAGAGAGCAAATGTACTATAGTCTACGATCTTACTGGTTTAAGATAATTATTTACCAACTAATTAAAAAACGCAAGCACTCCCAACCCCATTGCTCTATTCTGCGCACCACCACTACTATGTCTTTGAAAGTGCGAGACCTCCTACTATAGTACTATTGAAAACATTACTACTGAAATAAATGCTATAATTGTGGTATTGAATTAATCACAACACAAAAGTTGTAGATTATTCTGTCTGCATTTAATCAGCGATGTATGTTTATGTGTGCCAGGTCAAAAAAATCAATACTTGATCTGGCTATGAAGAAGAAGAGTATTATTCCATATTGTTCTGTCTGCATTTCATCAGCGATATATGTGTGCACGGTCAGAACTTCAGACAATTTACACGTAACATGGACATTCACATATAGATTAAACAGGCAATGTTTGCAACATCTCAAAAACCGATAGCTGATAAAATTAATTCAGATGGAGATAGATACTGAAACACAAACAGACAGACATACAGTATTTTCATACCAGCACAAACATTCATAGGTGATAACATTAATTCATATACAGAAAACACAGGCAGGCAGTATCAACTAATCTTCAAATAGACTTGCAAATGTAGTGTTTGTAACGGACTGCAATACCTCATTTGTTATGTGAGCTTGATTTCCAAACCAAAGATAGTTGGTTCGAGTAAAATTAAACTGAGTTCCACTTTAGTATCTAAAGCTGGCAACATATCAAAACTCTACGCGATAGGTTTCATAACAGAAACAAAAATAAAAGCAAGTTGCTACGCAAACTCTTTTTAGTAACTTCGTCAGTCAGTTTTACACTAGGGAAGAGCTGATCTTGTGCTAAGTTCATGCATTAGGAACCTCGTAACATAATGGTAAATCGATAGATGATAAAAAAAAGGCTGAATAGGCCGCTGTGTACAGATGAAGCAATCTATGCAGCCATAATTACTCTTGGGAGGAGTATGAGTTACATAAAGAACCGCGTGAAACTAGCAACACAAAAGTCCTAATTTAGGACAAATTACTATCGCGTAGGAAAAAGATATCCAACGTGATCACCCCTTGGTGGTGGAAAGTGTTTCCTTTTCTATGTACACAGAAACAAAGCCTTTAAGTCCTAAAGTGGTCATTTTTCTAAAATTTTAGAACAGAATTTTAAAGCTACAGTAGTAGTAAAATATATCGAAAAATTGTTACTCAAATCAATGATCAAGACTTTAATAACCCTATCCGAATGTGAGTTAGAAACAAATTAAAGACACAACTTATGCCTTTACACGTTCGTAAAGAACTTAAAGGAATGAATAAGCAAAATTTGAACAGAATCTTAACGAAAAGAGATTCATTTAAGTGAAACGTAAATGAACACAGATTTTATGGTGCTGACAATCAAGATTTGCATGAATTTTTCAATGACATTGAACCGTACCTGAAACAAATTGTAATTTGAAAGATTGGATATTTTGGTTCTGTTAAAGTTCAGCAAGACTTGATGGTCGCACCTACGAAGAGACTCACACAAGATCGAGAAAAAGTCGAGTACAGATAATTTTACCATAGTACAAGACCTATGAAGGTAATTAACAGAGGTGAAATAGATGCTGTCATTGAACGTTTTGTTCGACATTTTCCGTACTAAGTTTGTCAAAGAAATAAATGAAAGCACGAGGTGGATGCTGGAGAGGATTGAAGATTTAACATTGCACGTAGATAGGGGCGAGCCGATCAGAGGAAGCTCATATATAGATTTGCCTGAATTAGTTAAAAACAAGCAAGCTTGTATAAACGTAAATTATAAGAATGACAAATTTCTTTACTGAGTCAATTTTAACAGCAAAACTGTGTCCACCTTCGATGCTAAATAAACCAAGTGAAAATGAAGCTACACCATCAAAATATAATTTGGATAGATACAGAAATTGGTTCCATAAATGTACTGTAAAAATAAATAGTATCCCCCAAAATTGAGAAAAAATATAGTATATCTGTAAATGTCCATGAAATAGGTGAAGACAAATACATCAAGGCAACTAGAGTAACGGAAAAAGAAATATATAAGCTGATTATGTTTGATGGGATGAAAAATACCATTACGTTGGCATGAAAGATTTATCAAAATTGGTATTATCACAAAAAATCAAATAGGCAGAAATATATATGTAAAAATACTTTAAGTTTTCAATGCACTACAAAAGTTATCAGATCACAAAAGACTGTAACAGTGTAAACAGCCCGATAGACACAATGCCCAAAGATGGATCAGTTGTCAAATGTATAAATTATCATCATCAATTAAAGGTTTTGTATGTCGTTTATTGTGATTTTGAAAGTGTACTAGTAAAAACCGATGAAGCACGTGTACCAACATCACCCCAATCATGACGATTGACAATGCTTGGACCAAAGGCGCGTTGACATTGAAAACAGCTAAGCACATTCCATCTGGGTTTTGTTTGCACATCAAGTCAAATAATAAATTTTAGTTTACAGAGATACTGACTGCATTCAGGTGTGTTACAATTAGTTAGGTAGGATGGCAAAACTGGTCTGTAATGAACCAACAAATACAAACCTTACGATATTTACAGATGAAAATGAAAATGTGACTATCACATGTCATATCTGTGACAGACAAATATTTAAAGACAAAATGCGTGACCATGATCAATTAACAGGCAATTACAGAGGTCCTGCACATAGAGCTTGTAATTTGAATTTATATATTAATTAAAATATTTATATATTTATATATTAATAAAATATATTTCAGTTTTCAGTCATAGCTTGTCAGGTTATCACAGTGATCTGTTTATCAAAATGGTTGAAAAAATGATCCGGGTAAAACTCGTACAAAATAATGATGGAAAATATATTTCATTCAGCAATAATTTCATAGTCGATAGGTTTATGAAGGATAGCAAGGAAATAACCGAGAAAGGTACACTTAGAATCGTGTATAGTGTTATAGGCTTATAGGACAGTCATTAGAACAGCTGGCTCAAAATGTAAACAATGGCAAGTTCAATGAAACAATTAAATATTTTGGTGACATGCAAAGGAGAATTCTTCTGAAGGAAGAACGGCGTACATATTTCAGAAAGGACATCTATCCATACGAGTACATGGATAGTTTCGATAGTTTGAATGAAATTTCTATACCGCCCAAAGACATATCAGATAATGATCACCAGTATGTGCAAGATGTTATGGTTGATTTCAAATTGAACACACTTTGTGACCTTCACGACTACTATGTCAAGAAGGACATACAAGTGCTATGTGACAGCTTTGATGAGTTTGTCTGTATAAAACAAACTTCACCAAACACATTATTACAGTGCACCAGGACTAGCTCGTGATGCCTGTATACAGATATCTGGTGTTCAATTAGGACTTCTTATAGACTATGACATGCTTTTGGTGATTGAAAGTGGAATTATATGTGGGATGAGCATGGTCTCACACAGATATGCCAAAACAAATCACAAATACTACGCGGACATTGATGTAAGGGTGAAACATTATGGCGACTTCGAAAGGTCAAGGTCACAAGGTACGGGCAAAGTCCAGTCAAGGTTGTGTTCATAATGTACTTTAAACTCAATAACCTATATGACTGGGCAATGAGCCAACACATGCTGGCTAAAAGCTTTAGCTTTGTGAGTGAGGAACAAATTAAATGGTTAGAAACGTAGTTTGGCTCCACCTTTTTGGTGAAGAAGAACTTGTTACACATCCACAATGCTAATCAACACATCTGTGCCACCATTTTAAGGGCTATCCGGTTAGCCCCAAAGAAGATTGTACCAGACGAAAATGATTCAGATCCATTGCAAAGGAAATTGATAAATGATTGCAATGATACAAGACCAGCTGTTTTTGATCTAGTGTGTACTTTGAAAAACAAATAAAATATGTGATACATTACAGAAACTTGAAGCTTTACCTACAGTTGGGTCTAAAACAAAAAGAAATACACACAAAGTTATCTTGTTTGAGCAGCTACCTTGGCTAAAGTGAAATCAAGTTTGTGACAAAAAGCTACCAATGGTTTTGAAAAAGGCTTATTGAAACTGAGGAACCATTCAGTGTATGGGAAGCACATGGAAAACCTCACGAAAAGGTCAGCAGTTAAAATATGACAGATCAAAAATAAATTTCCAAGCATCACAAATATATCTTTTGCTCAGAGAACAATTATTAACGACGACTTGGTGCTAGTCAGTCTCAAAAACAACAGGCTCGGGCTAAGCAAACCTATCTATGTTGGTTTTACAGTGTTAGAGCTTTTAAAATGGTTGATGCACGAGTTCTGTTACACCAAACTGTAAAATAAAACAAACAAATACGGTGATACAATGAGACTACTTACGAATGATACCGATTAATTGTGCATTTATGCTGAGACAGAAAACTGTTACAGCAACATGAAGGATGATATCACTTTATATGACACTAGTGACCATCTCAAGACAGTGTGTTTAACATACCACAGATTAAAAAGATACCCAGTGTTTTCAAAGATGAATTAAATGGCACACCAATCAGAGAGTTCTGCTGCTTAAGGGCAAACTTTACTCATCCAGGAATGATAACGCGGAAAAGAATGTTCGCCAAGGCATCAAATAATGCGTGATCAAATACATTTTAAAAATCGATATATACAAAGATTGCTTATTCAATCACAAGGGAAATTACCAGGAAATGTATTAACCCAGGTCGTACAATATCCAGATGTCCAGTATCACAATAAACAAAATAGCATTGTCTATGCATGATGACAAGATATTTTTGGTTCACAACATAAATACATTACCTTATGATCACGTCAACATACCGAAGGCAAATTAAGAAAACTCGAGTCGTTTGCTCTTTTTCAGAGAATCTACGATTTATACTTTCATTTCATCTGGTATTACCTGAATGTCTTCAAATACTGTTTCCATTGCCCTCCTGTCTTTGCTGCAAAAGACAATACAAAACGTGTATTCTTCCTCAAATCTTTGATTAAAGAGTTGTATTTTTGAACGATCAACCATATCGATATTTTAAAATACCTACAAGTAAAAGCTAGCTTGCTTAAATGGGTTGCTTTCCCTTTCACATCGTCAAGATTCCCACAAGCATGAATTAGAAACAAAGTATTTTGGTTCCTGGGTACATATCAACTAGTAACTCTTGCCACTTGTCTAATGTATCCTCCAGATCCATTACAATCACCTTTTCATCTTTGTATATCAACTTTCTGTCATATGTCGTGTTCTACATAAAAGTTGGACTGATGTTAACTATGTGATAAAAAAAGTTTCAGTATTCAGTCTCTATCAGATTTAGTGCAAAAATGTTTTACCACAATTAGTCACTCCACAAATTATCATGTTATGAGGTTATTTCAAATATATTTCCGCTGTGCTGTCGCTATGCACCAAGGCTTTGTCACTCCACAAATGCGGAGTCTCTGCTTTCCAGAATGTTGACGTCCTTATAAATGCTTAAAAGAGAAATGATTTTGCCAATAATTTTGAATGTTAACCTGACCATTGGGCACGAAATAAATATACATTTTGTGGGCATCAATATTTTCTTTTCAGTTGACTTTAAAATGAATACCATGCTGTACGTTAGCAAATTCATGTCCGCTGCCATGTAATATATCGTGAGTACTTCTCAGGTCAATCCAGGTGCAATAAGAGAATCTAGAGTAAGTTTTGTTGAAGGTATATTGGCTGCTATGTCGATGATTCTCACTCTCATAATGTAGTCGTAAAAGCACCTCAATTTCTGTACTTGTCATTCATCGATTAAGCAAATTGTTTACAAACTCATTGCTAGCATTTCTTTGAACCTTTATGTTAGATGACACAAAACAACTATCAGGTTCAATCATGATATTTGGACTGAGCTTTGGCATGCAAACTTGTAAAGTTTGTGCCGGTTTAATGCTGCTAGTTTGTGTATGTGTGTGTGCGTGCTTGTGTGTATGCATGCGTGTGTGTAATACAATGATGTGTTGGATTGAGGTATTTAACTCCCTGATGTATTTTCTCCTGCTTGTTAGAATGCATGCATTGACCGTACGTTTACATCTTGGCTATTTATTGTGCTGAAAAAAATGCATGCTGCTGTAGCCATTTGTTGCATTTAATAGTAGCAAATTTTGGTACTGCGACCACTATTTATTTTAGTTTGTGGATCGGATCCAGTTTTAATTTAAACCCAATGAATAAAATAGTGTTTTTCCCGGTAGTATGTACGTACCTCTTTAACACTGTAAAGTTCATCCACGAGTTCTTTTCTGAGCTCTACTTTGTACGCAATACGCGGGTTGCTAACCTCTAACCCAAAGTAAAACAATACTTTAGTGCAATAGTTTAAGAGCTTCAAAATTTAAGTTGATACAAATTGTGTATATGCACGACATTTTTATTTTAATGACATAATGCTACTTCGTCTATTGCGCGTAAAATGTATTCAGCCAAATGAGATGTAGCATAGGTAAATCCATAAATGTTAAATAATGTCTTAGGCGTAGTTTCAGCTTTAGAAACACTCTTAACAAACCCTGTCTATTTCTCTATGGTCATTTAGTTCAATATGAGTTACATCTCATGATGTAAAATCTAGTTCAGTACCATCTGGATGGAGAGAGTTATTCAGAACAATGCAAAAATCGTAGAGCAAAATACATGCCGGCAATTTGTTTTTCCTTTTTGTTTAACCAAACTCTTTCTTTATTTGTATCGATTTATTTTTTCAATTAATCACAATGCAATACTCTTTATATCCATTTCCGTGTTCAATTAAGACTGGATTGCCTCTATGTTTGCATTTATTTCAGTGTTGACTCTTATCAATGCTACCATTTAATGCTAGGGTCTTTTCATCTGACATAATATTGCATGCCTCTGTATCTGTTGTAAACTTTTGTTCCAAATCATTGAAATCTTTTCTTATTCATTTCATTCTTTTGTCTATTTCGTCAATACTACCTTGCACGACTCCGATTTTACTGACCACTTCTCAATCAACATACTATTTGGTATCTGTTTCCGATTGTTCGACCTCAGCGTTTAATTTGTTGTAAAATTCGACGAATGTAACATTTTTAACGCTTTAGTTTTCTGACTCAGATCTGAAACCAATACATCGTATTTTGTCTGTATTGATCAAATCGTGCTTTCATTCACATTTATTGTTTTTGATATCCTCTATCTCTTTAGTTATCTCTGCTAAATCCATATTTCTCAGCATCTCTAATATTGTATTAACATTAGCTGTGATTTCGCTATTAAAAATCTGTCTGTAACTGTTCCACCTTAGATTGTAAAGTGCTCTAGTTTTCCAAAGATTTGTTTCCAGTTTTTGCATGGCATCTATTTCACTGTTTTTCCCTGCTTGATCGGTTGCATATATTATCGAATGTTATCTAAATCATCTGTTCTTTCTCTTACTGATTGTAGGGATTGTACGGCATTAGATAAATTACTGAATCTCTTTCTGAATAGGTCTCGAGTTTTTAATATCTATTATCTCATTTCATCAATCCGTTTCTGCAGCTCTGTGATTTTGTCAGCTCTTTCATTTCTACTATGTCGACAGCAATTTAATTTATTGTCAACTGAATGTATTTCAAATGTGTTTAATATCTGGTTATCAACTCTCCTCAATACAAATCTTTTATTTGCTGCATCATTTACTTTGGCAGGGTTACGTAAATTTGCGATATGGTTATTATTCAGGTTTAAGTCACTGTTAATTGTTTAGTTTAGTGTCGTGTCTTTTTTATCTGTTTGTGTCTCAATGTCTAAAGGTTCACTAGGATCTCTAAGCGATATCTATCCAATCATGTTTATTACTTAACGATTGTCATAGGCATAAGCAAATATGTTGTTTACGAGTTCGTTAGAAATGTAATACTCAATAAAAATATATTCTCTGCAACATAATTGATAGTTTGCCATTTCTTTTATCAACTGGGCTGGAAAAATTTATTTTGCTTTCAGGATCTGAGTCAATTATAATGTAGCTCTCTTGATTTGAGCAGTTTATTTGTACTGGAGTTTTTCTTTTGCGTCTCGCTGCACTGAAACTGTTTATTTCGGTTCGTTCACTTCAGTTGTCTTTCCTGACTGAGTTTTTCACCCCTCTGTACTCGTTGTATTCGTTGACGATGAAATGAACTCCTCATCGTTGATCTCGTTGTTGGCTCAGACAACAAGATTATTGTTCTCCCTTTAGGAGACCTTGTCACCGCAGGTCACAACGAAGGACCAATTGCTTTGCTTACCGCATCATCGTCACTTTGTGATGAGCCTTGTTGATTCGCAACAGTGTCATCGATATTATTTTACTTAATTATGGCTGATATGACTATTTCATTATATTTGTCTTCTTTCCAAAGCTTTTTACACAGAAGTCCCAGAACAGCTATGCTAAATCATGCGATTGTTAGAGGAACAGCTATAGCAGTAGCTTTTCTTGATAAACAGTTCAGCTCTTGAAATACCTACACGAGCTAAAACTGTTACTCCTTGCCTCTAGCTATTTCAGAACTTTGTATATCTTTCTTTATTTCTTTCTCATGCCTTTGTAGCGTTCAATACCTTTCATCAAATCATTCTTTAATCTCTTTAACTTCTCGCAGACCTTGTTGTCCGGACGTTTACTCATGTCATGCAATATTTATTGTGTAAGAATTGTTTCAAGTAAAAGTTCACTCGCTATCAGGTAGTCTTTTATAAACTAGCTGAGTTCAACTAGAATGATCAGTTTGAAAACTTTGTCAATATCCATTGTTGATGGTGGACGAATTGTAAACCTCAATAGCTTTTTTTAAAAAACATGCTGTAGGTGACAGCAAGAGCAGAGCTTAATGTTGCGTGTTCAATTGTGTTGATAATATTTTATATTTCGCTCGACATATCGGTATTTATGTAGCGACAAACTTAGCAATGTACGTTTTATTTTATACCCATTTATACAATGTTGACAATTTTGTCAGGTGAACGTCTACTCAGTATCAGGTAGTCAATTGGGTACTAAGTCTTTGTAAATGGAATAATTAGCTGTGCAATTTCTTCAGTGTCCATGTTTGATGGTGGATCTACAGACATCTTAAACAGTTTGGCTTTTTTTCAAAAACATGCTGTATGCAACTGTGAGAAAAGCTTAAAGTGCTGCAGAGTAAACATAATCAGTAATGATTTTTATTTCAGTTGACATGTTAGCATTTATTACCTGGTGAATTTTGCAGACTTAAAATTCTGTTAAAGCATTCTGGTATTGGGTTGTACTTTGTACATGTTTAGGGATACTGTTGCTTTGCAACTAGACGTGTCCCTACAGGACGACGACACGTCTTGTACAATACGGACAACGTCGTTGTCTGATACTGTAGTGGTTGGAATATGTTCGTTTACTTTGTACAAGCTCTGCCGTTGTGCTTTGGTTGATTCTTCAACATCTTTTATATCTGAGTCTTATTGTCCCTCCGGTACACACCTCGAAGTAGGAGACGAAGTCTCTGTGAAAGAGCAAATTTTCAATTAGTGGTTTGTGTTGTTTGAGCTCGTTGAATTTATTTCTCGTACTTTATTTTCGATATTGTTCCAGCATCGTGTTCCTTCTTTAATCACTAGCTTTGGCTTATTTAAATGCGTGTGAACGTTTACCAAGTTGCCTATCATGTTCAACTCTATGTGGATCCTTTGTATTTTGTACAGTTAACTTTTCAGGCACTATTCCATATTCTTTGCTATCCTTGTTTTCATCTTGCTTTTTATCTTATTCACCTTCCGTTTATTTGCAAAGTAAATATCGAAAACAGATCAACATGATTTAAAGTTAATTGCAAGATTATTACGGTGTTAAGATGCGCAGTGCAAAATTTTTTAAATCTATTCGGGTAAATAAAAGAGATGGATTCCAAGGCATACAGTATATGTAGGAAACAGAAAGACATGACGGAGTTTTACAGAACTCGCAACTATTGCAAACCTTGCCCAATAGTTAACGACAGGAAAAGGTAGGAAAAACAAACTTAAAACAACAACAAAGTGTACAAGAAATTGTTCTCGAAAAGATGGTATAATGAAAATAAAGGGTAGATGAATAAATGCATGAGAAAATGCATCAACGAAAAGCATCACAATGATGCAAACTTCAGGATATCACACTTGGCAAGATGTAGAATTTTATCTGCCTTGAGGTAAAACATTAAATGTGACACAACATTAAATGTACTAGGTGTACCATCTATTGACTTCTACAGAAGGGGAGTTAATTTTTTTTAAAAAGCTGAAGGTGTTAATGAAGATGAGCTTGACATAAATCATGTCAAACGGTGTGTCTCTTTTGATTTGTCTGATCCGGATCAACAGAGAAAATGTTTTCACTGATCAAACGTGAGATACATGAGGGCTAGTGAAAACAGATCAAAACACGATAAAAAATACCTTCTAGTGAAGATATTGAAGAGCACTAAAAAAAAGTTGAATCGTTCAAGATTGCTAATTTAATCACCGAGAACATTCTGAATGGTGTTGTCTAATCTATTTTGCCCGTGCATCTTTATCACATGGTAAGCAACTACTCGTGTAATGTCAACTGTTGTAACGAGTATGGTTAAAGGCACAAATGCAATTACAACAAATATATAGATACTCATTTTATTTGTCAATCATTTTTAGTAACATCTTTTATTTCCTTTGGTGCAAGAGGTGTTGCGTTTGACCTCCAGTGCACTTCGTTGAATAATTCTCATGTATATTTTCCAAAGAGCAGTATTCATTAGTAGCAAAGTCCCACACAAGCCCAGCCCAGCCCCACCCCCCACCCCCATGATGAAAAGTCAGCTATTTTAACAATGCACATTGCATTTACTCAACATAGCAACGAATGTTATGCTAAAGACAAAAACATGAAACTTGCCAGATATATTCCTGAGATGTCACTAATAAAATTTACAGTTTGAACAGGGATGGAAAAGATCAGGTTCACAGGTTTACTTTTGACTAATTCAGGCTGATTTTTGGAGTAAATGGGAGTAGTCATTTTAGTCCGCTGTGTGCTTAGATCATGTACAATTTCCACAAGTACAATATGTAAAGAAATTTCAGCTACTGTACATGAAAATAACATAGAGGTATGCCAACATTCTCTCCACTGTGCATGTTGCAAATGCAAACAACTTCACCGTACACCTGTCACTCTCTCAGACGTATGTAATATCTGTAGAGCGCCACCATAAAGACCACATATGTATTAAAAATGTATAATTTAAATTTTGTTGTATGGCTGAAACATTTAAGTCGCAAGCATCTAAACAGTCATTTTGAATAATTTTCATGTATTTTTTCTACAGAACAGTACTCATTAGCAGGAAAGTCCCACACAAGCCCAGCCCGGACTCCCCCCACATACACACACACGATGAAAAGTGAGCTATTTAAAAAATGCACATTGCATTTTCTCAACATAGCAACCAATGTTATGCTAAAAGATAGTAACACGAAACTTGCTACATTGATTCCTGACATGTCACTAACAAAATTTACAGTTTGAACAGGGATGGAACAGATCAGTTTCACAAAGGTAAAAAGTTTGCTAATTCTTGTAACACTAGTATATGGAAGAAAGCGAATCTGGTTTGTCATCATTTTCTTCCTTATTTTTATTACAAATGAATGCAAAGAAACAGTTTTAAATTGAAGTTTACTTTACTCCTGTGTTCTAAGACTTCTAATTTCGACTTAATTAAGGTCAGTACACACATAATACTGCCACAAAGCATATTTGTGTAAGCAAGAGCAAAATAGGCTTAATTAGCTTATTTTCATGCATAACAGCAATGTTAATATACCATTTGTTGAGAAAACCATACATGATGATATGAAAAAGAGAAAAGTAATTGCACAATTTTTTATATTTGTCATAAAGACTACATATGTATTATTAATGTATGATTTAATTTTGCTTGCATGGCTGAAACAATTAAGTCGCAAGCATATAAACAGTCCTTTGAATAATTCTCATGTATTTCTTTCGACAGAGCAGTATTCATTAGTAGCAAAGTCCCACACAAACCCAGACCAGACCCCCTACCCCCCACCCGATGTTGAAAAGTCAGCTATTTTAAAAATGCACATTGCATTTTCTCAACATAGCAACCAATGTTATGTTAAAAGACAGGAACACGAAACTTGCCACATTGATTCCTGAGATGTCACTAATAATTTACAGTTTGAAAAGCGATGGAACAGATCAGGTTAAAAAAGGTCAGAGGGTCAAACGTTTCCTAAATCTTGTAACACTAGTATATGCAAGAAAGCGAATCTGCTTTGTCATCATCTTTTTCTTAATTTTGTTACAAATGAATGAAAAGAAATATCTTTGCTATATTTTTCTTTCACCTAATGCAACAGTTTTAATTGGAGTTGACTTTACTCCTGTGTTCTAAGACTTCTAATTTCCCCATAATTAAGGTCATTGCACACATAATACTGCCACAAAGCATATTGTGTAAGCAAGAGCATAATAGGCATAACTAGCTTATTTGCATGCATAACATGAATGTTAATATACCATTTTGTTGAGAAAACCATACATGATGATATGAAAATGAGAAAAGCAATTGCACAAATTATCATATTTGTTTTAAGGTGGCGCTCTACAGTTTCGTATTTTGCATAGGGTTAGATTTTTAAAGAAAAAGATTTTGCCAGGTTTTCCTCACTGGTTATCCTGGCTATTTAAAAAAGACCTTTTATATCTTAGATATTTTTTAAGGAACTTTTAATTACCTTAATTTGGTGTGTGCTTGATGGGTGCAATTTGGGTTATAGAGTATAAAGCTTAGTTTTACTTCAGATGTGCCCGTATCAAAAACTGCTAACTCCGCTTGGTCATTTTCATTTCCTGGACTTCAAAGATAAATTGTAAAATAAAAAAAATAAAATAATAATATTTTTAAAAAACGAGCCGATAACTTTTCTTTCCTTTTTATATATATTGTAATTCATTAATTGCACTTTAAGAAGCTGGTATTACCTACTCTGGCAAAATTCGTTTTCCCTATTTTAATAACTGCTAAAGTTAGTCTACTTTGGACTAATTCTGGCTGATTTATCGATCAAATGGGTGTAGTCATTTTAGTCAGCTGTGTGCTTAGATCATGTGCAATTTCCACAAGTACAATATTTAAAGAAATTTCAGCCACAGTACATGAAAGTAGCATAGAGATATGCCAACATTATCTCAACTGTGCATGTTGCAAATGCAAACAACTTCACCTTACACATGTCACTCTCTCAGAAGTACGTAATATCTGTAGAGCGCCACCTGAAAGAGATCCTGAGGTAATCACAGCGATACTTCCCAAACTGGTAAGTTTTTGGCGAACGAACACCCTGCTAGATGTGGGAAGAGTCTTATAACACGATAGGACTTGAAAATAAACACTCGACGATGTTTCAACAATCAACGAAATACCTGCACATGTATTTTTAATGTTATTTCTAAAACTTTGTAATGAAAATTTTATGAAATCATTTGTTTTCAACTGTCTGCAACTATTGCTTGCGTGCTGTTAGTGATGAAACGTCATCTATTCATTGTGACGTTTGAAGTTCTTATGACGTAATAACAACTATGGACTTGACAGCACTTCAAAATGGCCATTATTTACACCCGAGTTTGTGGAAAAGGCCAAGGATGTTCTGATTGCTAACGACAGGAATCTTGAACTTCTCGGCCCATAGCAAAATCGGTCCACTAACGTTCTCGGCCCATAACGAAATCGGACTACCCAAAATCGGCCCATTACGTACTCGGCCTATCGCCTTAGTGCACTAAGATAGAATAAACAATAAAGAAGAACACGGAGCTAATCAAGCAGAGCCTGTGGTACAGAAATTTTAAGATGTAAAGTATTACAATCGATCGCATACATTGTACTCAGTAGTTGTAATAATTTGGCTTTTGGGAAGAAAAAAATGCTTTCACGTGCAATTACTTATTGAATAAATTTCAGAAACAAAATCATTAAAATTGAATGTGAATAACACTTAATCCACTGTTTTTGTAGTGTACAGAATTCTAAAAGGTTCAGCTTTGAGAAATTGTATGAATTAAATATCGGTACGAAAATTAATACATTTTCATATTTGTCGTTTTCTGGACAAATAATTCGGTTTGACTAATTTCAACTAAATTATATAATATATTTTTGAAATCTTATATAGTTATATATTATATAAAAAAATTAACATTAAACCAAAATAAAGATAAAATATCCCGGTAGTCTTCCTAGAGCTCTTTCGAAATTGAAAGTAGGGGTTAATTTCGATTGCTACAAGCTGAATCAAGTCAATTAAAATTGCAAAATATATAATGCTACATTATGCTGAAATCATGAGAAGACATTAAGTAAATTCTCCGCCTAAATTTGTTACAAATTGCTGAATAACCGAGAGAAATTTTAGCAAAGATGTTATATTTTTAACATTGTTGTAAAAACAATAATGCACGCCCACGTTTCGAAAATCCTGGATCCGCGCCTGCCAAAGATCAAAGGGGATTGGTATTTATTGGACTATTTATTTGTTCCGCTTTATTAATCTTTTACCAGCTGATAATCCTATGAAAACCTGCACGTGCCAATAAAAAAAGTGTAATATTTTTCAAATTATTTATTATAATCGACCAAAATTTTTAATTAATGGTTTATAGAAGTTATACTGATGTATAGTGTTTAGACGTACCGGATTTACAACACCAATTGATACCGGTGAAACTAGTCATCAATGAATTTATAAAATAAAGACAAAAGGTTTCAATTCTATTCAGGGCCGGTTTAACTGCTAGGCAAGCTAGGCAGTCGCTTTTTTGGGGGGGGAGGGGGGGGAAAACTAAATGAATACAAAAAGAAAGAGAAATAGCGTAAAATACAAATAGAAGATAATAAGCATCTAAAAACAGAAAGAGAAAAACAGAAAGAATAAATGTATAATATCATTGTCGAATGTTAATTGGGTGGGTGGAGGTGTGCAAGGCTGAAGGTTTACCTAGGGCGCCAAATACCCTTTTGCCAGCGCTCATTCTATTTGATCAAAGGCTGAATTCTAATTAAGTTGTAAAATAGTTTTGTCTACATATTCAGTTACAAATAATCATCACTGAGCAAAAGATATTATAAAACCGTCATTATGAACGAAATTTAGGTACCCAAAAATTATTGCAACAAACCTGTATTACAGACTCTGTGTTGCCATAAGTTGCAGTAATCACAAGCAAGTGCATGCTGCTTTGAAGTTACAACTCTGGAACACTCGACAGAGTGGTCAGTACCCACTGATGCATTGATATCATTATTTAATTTTATAGTATTGTTTGTTTACTCATTAGGGTTAATCAAACCCGTAACGTTTGCATAATCATCAATGATTAACTAATTAGTCAGTAAATAACATATTTATATTTATTGTTCAATAACAACAAGTGTTACGAAACCATAGAAGATCAAAGGTAAGGATCATAATGGACATTGTTTGAAAGTATGGGCAGACCATGAAATTTAATTAAATTTGTATTTACCAAATCTGTAATGGACCGACTTTGCTATGGATCGACTCCGCAATGTGCCGAGTATGTTACGGGCCGAGATGTCCAGTCAATGACAGTTATCTGCACACATTCGAGATTTGATCAGTAGGATTCATACTCCTCACAGTGGGGTTACATCCCTTTGAAAGGATAACGTCATTGTCACAACGATTTGAATTTAGTGGTAAAATGTCACTTGGAGAAAACCGTACGTTTTTATAACTGCATCTTAGCTAGCCAAGGTTCCGATATGTTAACCTATCTGGACTGAGGTCACAATTAATACTTCCGGTTCAGTACCTGCAGTCCAGCTTGAAACATCATATTTACAGCAGCAGGATTTGGCCAAGGTTTAGTTGTTTTATCTCCTCATACAGCTTATACTCTGGTGATTAAAAATTGCAGTTTTTACACATCATGGTATGATTCCAAGCAAGTCCCCATTTTCTTTCATTAGCAATTTGGAAATCATGTCTCTCACATCTGTTGTCTTGATTGCCATGACGATGTATGATATCATTCCACATTTCAACATTTTTATTCATACAGATCATACGTGTCCCCTCATGCTGATTCACTTCTGTCTCTTTCAGGGTCAGTCTTGCTTTGGATGATGGCCGTAGAATTCTAGCAGGCCCAAGTGTGCCATTACAGTCTGGTGACACAACTGACTGGAGACTCCCACCTGTCGGCTTTGTCACTGCAATGAGAGAGAACTTCTCTGCGTCCATTCTTGTGGTCATTATTTTAATTATTACTTATTCTGCATGCATTTGTATATGGTTTTTTTTATCTTCTATAATAATAATAATGACTAAATTACTTGCTATTCTAAAGGTACTTAATTATGATTTTTATAAAAATATTATAATGCTATTTTTATTCAGATTTCGTTATTTTGGAATGTGTGGCATATAATGAACAAAAATATGATGTCTATATTCTACTTACATTACATTTTATGATTCAGATATTGTTTTCACTGTAGTTTCGTAGCCTTTATTCTAATTTTACTGTTTACAGCAGATGGTATTGTGCACGTTTTATACAGTATAAATGTATCGACTATTAGTTTTACCTGGGCGAGGATCCGCGTCGCATGCATGCACCTTATGACGTGTATTAGGCTGTGCTTGTACTATAAATAGCATTTTCTTTAACATTGCACTTGCCGTTAACAACTTTATTTTTCCAAATTAAAAAAGTATGCGTAGACGGATCAAGATTTGGTTTGAAATTTTGTAAGGTATAAAGAGATTAAATAATCCTCAGCTAGATAGTAACTGGCCCAGGTAAATACTTTTGATGACCGAAGGTGGTGTACGATTCAGAATGGAATGGGCCCATACTATAGTAAAAATAATTAGCCTCGAGTAAACCACCTTTGGTGGACTTAACACGAGTTTTAACGCGTTCGTTATATTATTATGATAATCTATTCAAATAAACTATAAAAAAATGTTCAACTATATCTACTTCATTTATTCAGCGTTTAAAAATGTTGGCATTCATGTACATTTGTTCATAATTACCGTTTATCCGAGCGTTTGTCTGTTTACTTATTTCCGGAAGTCATTCCATGGCTCGTGACACTCACTAAAAAGTCACGTGGCATATGACCGGAACGTGCCAGTTATACCAAGGTATGGATATTAATAGTTTACAGCATCTCCGTGTTTTTGAAATTAAAAAAAAAAAAAAATTAAAAATTAATAATTTTTTCCGTTAATTCTATATGCAGTTTGGGCACTTACATTACTGCTTCCTTGTTCTTTACGATATAGATACATGACTCAATAGACTGAGAGAGAGACAGACAGACATACAGAGAGACAGAGGGAGAGAGAAATTTAAAAATTGACACTGGTGAATGGATACACATTTATTATAATAGATTCAATGTCTTGTGATATATAGAATATATGTTTATTATGAAATAATACTGAAACAAAAAAGTCCGTAGTTAATTTTTTCTTACGTTGTATAAGAAACAATCATGATTAAAACCAAATATTTACATTGGTTAACCAGTTGTAGAAATTCCCAAAGTTGATTATCCTGTTCAAACTATGTAACCAAAGCCAACATATGATAGGTGGCCCTGTCTGTAGCATATAATATAAAATTCAAGGTAAAAATGTCTGACCAAAAAAAAGGCATTAGTGAAAACATAGATTTTCATTATGATTTTTTAAAATTACATGAAATTACCTTTTTCAATCGCATTTTGTATGCTTTTACTATAAAATTATATTCTTTCGCTACTGAAGAACGGTGGTGACACAGCTGATGACGTCATTATCTCGAAACAAGCGAGTTGTATCGCGAGAAACAATGGCGCACGATTGAAGGAGTTCAACGACAACTGGCCGCTGTACGATATATGACCGAATCGCTGGTTAAGCTTGAACACAAGATAACGACTGCTATAGATCAAACAGAAAGTATTAGTAAAGTTCGCATTATGTCACTAACAAACAGAAAATTAAAGAAATAAATTTGCCATGGTTAGATTACAGAGCTTTTTCCATATGCGGCTATTTGTTTTGATCACATGACAATATGGCGTCGGCGTTCACCTCACTTTGTATGGTGGCACTCTCCAGTTTCGTATTTTGCACAGGGTTAGATTTTTAAAGAAAAAGAATTACCCAGGTTTTCCTCACTGGGTGTCCTGGCTATTTAAAAAAGACCTTGTATATCTTAGGTATTGTTTAAAGAACTTTGAATTCCCTTTATTTTGGTGTATGATTGATGGGTGAAATTTGGGTTATAGAGTATACAGCTTTGTCTTACATGAGATGTGCACCTCTCAAAAAAAACTGCTAGCTCCGCTTGGTCAATTTCACTTCCTGGACTTCAAAGGTAAATATAAAAAAAAGAGCCGGTAATTTGTTTTACTTTTTAGATATTTTATAATTCATTCATAGTAATTTCAGAGGCTGGTATTGTCTGCTCTGACAAAATTCGTTTCCCTGTTTTAATAACTGCTGAAAATAGTGCACTTTTGACTAATTCAGGCTGATTTTTCGAATACTTTGGAGCGGCCATTTTGTCTGCTGTGTGCTTAGATCATGTCCAGTTTCCACAAGTGCAATATGTAAAGAAATTTCAGCCACAGTACATGAAAGTAACATAGAGGTATGCCAACATTCTCTCCATTGTGAATGTTGCAAATGCAAAATACTTCATCTTACACCTGTCACTCTCTCAGAAGCATGTATTATCTGTAGAGCGCAGAGTGCAACGCCGTGAGCATAAGAAGCAGGGAACCAGACTATGTTATGGCATGTATGCTGTATTAATGCACTACGACGATATACTAAGGTTTAGATGATAGCAGGCTGATTCGGACCATGGCTGATACGGCCCAAATTCCAGGCTGATTCGGACCATGTGAAATATTATTAAGTTTCGTCTTGGATTTAACAGTGATATTTACATTTGTTTAAAATATTATATAAATTATTATTTCCCATGTACGTTCAGCAGTTCAAATCTGCATTTAATGAAAGAAAACCCCGATTTTACGCGAGATAATGACGTTGTTATAATGATGTAAGACTGTTTATCTCGCATCGGCAATTTAATAGTGACATATTTTCAAAGCAGCTCATTCACCTTTGTGCAATTTATTTAGTTTTTATTTTTTTATTTTTTTATTATTTTTTTGTTGTAGAAATTCTCATTTATTGATATTATACAAAAAAAATAAACGGGTTATGTCAAAGCAATTCAGTAGTGAAATATTTTAAAAGCAGCTCATTCACCTTTGTGCAATATTTGTGTGTGTGTGTGTGTGTGTGTGTGCGAAATTCTCATTTATTTATATTATACTAAAAAAAAAAAAAACTTCATTTTGACCGCTATGAGAGATCCGGGCATCGATGGATGCGTATGGGAATGCTCGCTGCTGGTGAAGACGACTCCCTGCTGTTTCACAACAACAGGACACGTGTTGGTTTTTCCGCGGACGCCGCATCGCCACTCCATCACCCCGCTCTTTAATTCCCTCTTAAACGTGTAGTTGTGCCCATCGCTGGACACCAGATTCCTCTTTCTCCTTTCCGTACCCATATCAATTATTTCAAATGTGACACTCGCTTCTAGTTCACTGACCGTATCCATAACAGAATCCTCAACGAGTGACCTTCAATATAACATGGAGATTCATTAATTCCACATAGATATTTACAATTATAAATATTTTATTTGGATTACTGTATAAATACATGCATAACTTTAATACCGCTGGTTGTATGTATATAATTCGATATATACATCTTTTACTAAGAAATGTAAAATAATTGAAATTTGTTACGACTAGGGGTAAATGTAACAAAAGAAAAGACTCAAACAAGCTTTCAAGATTTAAAATACAAATATTTAATTTCCTAAAATATTCAAATATTTCAACAAACAATCAAAGTGAAAGAATTAAAAATAACTTACAGTATAGAATATCCTTAAAAGTCCTAAATTGTTCTAAAGTTTACTGATCCGGAAGTTAATCCAAATTATTCCGAATGAAGAGTAATCCGAATGAAACTACTAAAGTGTTGATGTACTAACAAGAATCATTTTAATCCAAATATTATTAATTCCAAATAATCCTTGTGAATATGGAATATCACACAAGTTATAGAAATGTTTCTGATAATTCCAACGGAGCTGTATAATACTTAAATTTTATGTAGCAGTACAAAATCCAGCATGTACTGTATAATAATCTCTGAAGCAGAATATCGCACACAAAATGAATCAATCTCGTGTATGACCTCTCAGGCTGAACATACTATAGAAGAATGACGAACGCTCTGATTACATCCTTTTATATAGTTTCTTAATCTGCGTCATTGAAATACAAATAAAACCCATTTCTTAATTCCGTCTTAAATCAACATCTCGGTATTTACGAAGTTATTCCACTTCTAGTCAGCAGAAAATGAATCACTCTCTGTAATTACGAAATCTCGGTCAGAACATTTAATGCAGGTCAAAAGGACAAATCTCACGCGCTGAATCACGTGATATGACTCATGCTTTAACCGACAATATTTTCCCAAGGACCAATCTACTGGGTCACATTGAAACTACCGTATATGTGCACTCTGCAAAACGACACCTATTAGACTATTATACAGAGGTCATAAACTAATAAAACTATACCATTATTTAAAGAAATGATACATACTTCCGTAACAAATTAATGAAGTACTGTACGTATACAGATAAAACACTAGATATCAAGTTACTTACACTTCATCTGGTTCTTCCATTAATTTTATTTCAAACACTAATAATAGGATCATCTGACCATGAATTGGCAAAACCCGTTTGATCAACGCCGCTATAATTAAAGCACTATTGATGTCATTTGCCAATTTACTGAATTTAATACCATTCTAGAACACAAAATATAATGCTGACTTGAAAAAACTTTGTGATCTTTGGGCACATGGAAATGTTATTATATTATATGTGTTTAATATGATAGAATATCTATTCATAAATCAATATTTAATGAATTGAATATGTGCTTTAAACGAAATATTTTCAAATGTTTCAAAGGTTAAAACGAAAATAAGTTGATTTACTGGTTCTAGATTTTACTAAATAAATAAAATCATTAATTAAGAATTCACATAAAACAAATAACAGACTGTGCTCTAAGCAAAGATTGATAAAATATATTTAATCTTTCAACAACGATCTGTGTGTGTGTGTGTGTGTGTGTGTGTGTGTGTGTGTGTGTGTGTGTTACTGCATGGATCAAATAGTATTAGACTACTACTACTATGGTTGTTTACCCTCATTTATAATTTTCTTCATTTTAATTATTACGAGGTCTACAAGATTAGCAGAATATAGACGTATACTATTGATGTATGATATTTTATCGAATTAAATCATAAATTTGACATAACCCGTTTATTTTTTAGTATAATATAAATAAACGAGAATTTCGCCAGCAAAAAAAAAAAAAAAAAAATTGCACAAAGATGAATGAGCTGCTTAAAAAATATATCACTACTGAATTGCTTTGACATAACTCGTTTATTTTTTTTTAGTATAATATAAATAAACGAAAATTTCGCCAGCAAAAAAAAAAAAAAAAAAATTGCACAAAGATGAATGAGCTGCTTTTAAAATATTTCACTACTGAATTGCTTTGACATAACCCGTTAATTTTTTTTATAAATAAATAAATAAAAAAATATAGAAATAAATAAATTGCACAAAGGTGAATGAGGTGCTTTGAAAATATTTCGCTATTAAATTGCCGATGCGAGGTAAACAATCTTACATCATTAAAACAACGTCATTATCTCGCGTAAAATCGGAGTTTTCTTTCATTAAATGCAGATTTGAACTGCTGAACGTACCTGGGAAATAATAATTTATATAATACTTTAAACAAATGTAAATATTACGGTTAAATCCAAGACGATACTTAATAATATTTCACATGGTCCAAATCAGCCTGGAATTTGGGCCGAATCAGCCCGTAATTTGGGCCGAATCAGCCCGTGATTTGGGCCGAATCAGCCAGCTTTCGTTTAGGGGTGGCACGATTTACCCAAATACACCCAAATATACCCAAATACACCCAAATACTGCCCAAATATACCCAAATACTGCCCAAATACTCCCAAACACTACCCAAATACTGTCCAGAGACAAGCACGTGATACATTTACTACTAAATAAATTTTTTAATTCATTGCCAAGTTAAGTTCTGGATAAAATGAAATACGTTAAATTAATAAAGGAACTAGAAATTCGTTGTACGAAACGTAACGAACATCTCCAATTACCATTTGCTCGGAAATTATCGACAGAGTCCGGGACGACATATATGTTCCTAATTTGCATACTTAATTGCAGATATCTATATTCTTAAATAATGTTAATTTTTATTTGTGGGCACATCTTCGACATTTAGATATAATTAGCTATTGGCCTCGAGTGTGTCCCCCTCCCCCTCCATGGCTCTTTGTCCAAAACATTCAAAGGTTTTTATGTGTTCGTGTTCCCACCCTCTGATGTTTATGTGTTGTTTTTTCCGTAAAGAATAAAAAAGAAGTTTGAAAAGAAAATGTATTTATATGATCGTTTTTGTTGCGGTGGCTTCTCTTAATTTGCTACTTTCTTGGATGAATCGTTCTCTGAGGTTCCTGTATATACAGGCCCCTTATTTCCTCCTCTCCCAATACTTGATAGCTTTATTATATAAAATTAATAACTTGTTATATGTTTTGTACTATCACCCACTGACATATTTGTCTGTGAATAATTACATAAGATAATCCTTATTTCCAGTGATCGTGGCCAACGATTTTCGCTATGTATATGCTATAATGTTTTGTCTGCTATATAGTTTCTGTGTCTGGACTGGCCTTTGTGTGGTCAAATTTTTTCTTTTAGTTACTTGATGTTTATTTCTGCTAAAAAAAATATAGACTCTGACGATCAACACACACACACACACACACACACACAGATATATAATGTTAAATGATAAATTAAAAAAAAACCAACACATAAAATGTGATATATATATATATATATATATATATATATATATATATATATATATATATATATATATATATATATATATATATATATATGATACATATGCAAAAATCGTTACCTTTGGCTTTAATCTTTGGATGCATGCATATGTATATAGAAAAATGCTAAGGAGAAATCCAATTCAGCACCAATGTTGATATAGCTAACGAATCTATTTATAACTTGGTATCTGATCTTTTCCAACTGATTCTTAGAATTTACTCTCTTATTACTGTCTCTTTTCCCTGTTATATTTATATACCAAATCAGAGCCACGTGTTCAACAAAATGACGAACGAAAGTAGCAAATTAAGAGAAACCACCGCAACAAAAACGATCATATAAATACATTTTCTTTTCAAAATTCTTTTTGATTTTTTACGGAAAAAACAACACATAAATATCAGAGGGTGGGAACACGAACACATAAAAGTCTTTGAATGTTTCGAACAAAGAGCCGGGGGGGGGGGGGACACACTCGAGGCCAATAGCTAATTATATCTAAATGTCGAAGGTGTGTCCACAAATAAAAATTAACATTATTTAAGAATATAGATATCTGCAATTAAGTATGCAAATTAGGAACATATATGTCGTCCCGGACTCTGTCGATAATTTCCGAGCAAATGGTAATTGGAGATGTTCGTTACGCTTCGTACAACGAATTTCTCGTTGCTTTATTAATTTAACGTATTTCATTTTGACCCAGAACTTAACTTGGCAATGAATTAAAAAATTTATTTAGTAGTAAATGTATCACGTGCTTGTCTCTGGACAGTATTTGGGAGTATTTGGGTAGTGTTTGGGAGTATTTGGGTATATTTGGGCAGTATTTGGGTGTATTTGGGTATATTTGGGTGTATTTGGGTAAATCGTGCTGCCGTTCGTTTAGATGACCCTCTGGTCAAACAGCCTTAAGACAGCGATATCACACCGTCGCCACTAAAACAAAACCCACAAGCATCGATATATTCTGAAACAGCATCAGGTTTGAGGAGCGTGCGGTAGGATTGACCTAGAAGTTGCGAACGTTGAATTGATTGAATTGATGGACTGGTATACATATGAACCAGTTTAGGTATCAAACTGAATTGTGGGTATTTGGAATCTACTTTCTATTTCTTTTCGCGGTAGGTGGATTTCAGTAAATGTTTGTTCCAATTTTTTTGTTTTACACACTGGCTGTTAATGATAATTACAAATTGTTTGTAGGTATGAAAACATGTAGCTGCTACAATTGAACACATTGGCAACAAATAAATGCTCATAATTCAATGGAATTTCGCAGTATTTTGCAGTTACGTGACAAATTGAAAGTAATTTTTCGATTGTGTTCTTATTCTTGTTCTATGTATCATAATGATTGTGCATATAGTTCCAGTCAAGAACTGTGAATGATTTTACAAGATACACACTTTATTTAGTACATTTATTTTAAATATATGTATTTTCAGATTAATTTTCTGACAACAGCGGTTTAAAGTTACCAGTGCGAGAGTAGACACCTGACAACTTGAGCCGAGCAAGGTAAGGCTTGAAAGGTTAAGATTCATACAGGCCCACCAACAGAAATTCCGGGCCCCTGGGCAGAGCAGTCATGGGCCCCAAAACTAGTTCCATTTTTTTGTATATAAAAACCTGTGTACAGTTTTGCATATAAAACTTGTAGTAATCTATCATAACTTAGACTCTTGTAAGGAACACATTTTAATATTTACTGCGAAGATTAATTTATTTTTTATAACTGACTTGACGGTGAGCCCCTAGAAATCGCGGGGCCCCTGGGCAATTGCCCCTCCCCCCCCCCCCCCACAGCGGGCCTGCTGCTGTCATTCATATTCTTAATCATTTCTGATCTATGCATGTACACTCTAAACAACTAACGTAACTCATAATCAAGAATGCTTGAGGCATAGTCAGTCTCTTTTTTTTTTTTTTTTTTACTATTGCTTGATTTAAAATATATAGCAATAGACCAGTCAACATTTTTCCAGAGGTGGATTTAAGTTCCTTGGTAGAAGGTCAAGAGGCTGATCCGCAGGATGGTTGAGTGGGTGGGTGCAGGTCAAGTCATTCCCCCAACCCCAAAAATGAGTATGAAACAACTGGAACATTTCCTATAGAAAGTTTGCTTTACAGTGAGATGGTTAAAATTGTGTCCTCAAGACGCTTCAAATGCAATAGCAATTGGGGGCTGTTAATTCAGATTTGTCAGTGCAAAAAATGAAAGAATTCAGTAGGCATAAACTTTAATATAACATACATAAAATCTATTATTTGTCGAAATTCCTTCTAAACAGAGACTGTTTTACTCTGGATGACTTCTAATCTTTGGAGCTCTTCCATGTATAAAAGCAACATTATTGTGGTGGGCAAAGTATCAATTCAACTACAATGATCTTAAGCATAATGTGCAAAATTTACATGCATAGAGATATAAACCAGGAAGATGTTAGTCTCACCAGAAAAAAAAAAAAATGTGCAGTTAAATTTTCAAAACTTTATTTTACCTCACACTAATATGTTCTAATGAATTCTGAACCCAGATCATACAGGGGTAATATATATGTATATTTGTTTCATCTCAACAGTGTTTTGGGTGACCATAATAATTTTTCTGCCAACACTTGCCAAAATGATTTTTTTTTTTCATTTTGGATTTACTTTCACAAATGGGTGTCCGCAAGAATGTTTCTTGGGGGGGGGGGGGCGGGGGGAAGGGACAAAGCCCAAATCAAAGGGATGAAAGGCTTGCAGCTATAAATATACTGCACAATGGATTTTTAAGAAAAACTGCTCCCTGCTTCACCTAGTATTGTAAGTAACTGCAGATGGTAGTATCTGCAACTGTTGACAGTGCACAGCTACACTAGGTTCCCTCTGGCAAATCCTCTCTGGTGGATCAGGCAAACAAGCAGATATACTCATTTCTCTGGCTGTGAAGGCGGATGGCAAGAGCTGTGTGGACAGTGCAGGCATCAGCTTAGGTGTAGTAGGACCTGTTGGCCATCCACTACATTTGGACTTACTTTCAGACATTTTGACATTTTCTTGCTACTAGATTCAGGCAGGCCTTGACAAGAGAGTAAATGTGACTCCACACAAGTTTCCCCCACTTAAATCCAGTTGGTGTAAGTCATGACATCATCCCTCCACCCCCACCAGATTCCTTCAAGTCTTGTGGCAATGGGTAAGTGGCAAAGCAGCAGGTGTGGATACACTGGAAGCGGTTGCTGCAGGCCTGTACACCGGCAGCTCAGAGCAAAGGATTGCTTTTCACTTGACTGAGGCAGCCATGCAACTCGGCAGCCTGAGCAGCCCTGCTCATCTCTACATCATGATGAAGGGGCTAGATAAGTTGCCGTAAACATTGCCTACTTCACCTTAACCCTTGTTTGCATACCACAGCAGATGAGGATAGAGGTTGAAAATCATGCAAGAAAGCAAAGCTGATGCAATTCACCATCAGTGCCAGGAATGTACGCACACTAATGGACAGTACATTAGCAGATAGACCAGAGAGAAGAATAGTTCTAGTTGGTAGAGAACTGGCCAGATTCAATGTCCAGATAGTGGTCCTGTGCGAAACTTGCCTAACTGAGGAAGGAAAACTCACTGAATTGAGAACCATCTACATCTTCTGGAGTGGCTGAAGTAAAGAAAAGCAACATGAAGCCAGTGTTGGGTTTGCCATTAAATCACAGTTAGTCAGCAAGCTCACAAATATCCCAAAGGGCATGAATGACAGACTTGTGCAAATGAGATTCTCACTGTCTGAAAAAAGACATGTAGCTATCATCAGTGTCTATGCACCCATCATGAAATCAAAGACAAATTTTATGATGGCCTTTAGTCTGTTATCGCAGAAGTGCTGAAGGCAGACAAGCTCATCATCCTTGGTGACTTCACTGCTAGAGTTGGCGTAGATCACCAGCCATGGTCAGGCATCATCATCAAAAATGGCATTGGTAAATAAAGAAAAACAAATGACTCCTGGTGAGGAAATGTGCTGAATACAACCTGCAAATCACCAACAGAGTCTTCCACCTGTCAGACTACTCCAAGTTCAGGCATCTCATTGACTACATTATCACTGGGAGAAGAGACGGGCAGGATGTTTTATTGACAAAGGCTTTGAGAAGTGCAGAATGCTGGACTGACCACAGGCTTATAGTCTTGAGGCTCAATATCCAGATTCAGCCTAGCATATGACCACATGGTAAAAGAGTACCCAAAAAGCTTAATGTCTTCAAATTGAAACAGGAGAAGTTGAAACAGGCATTTGCTGGGAAACTGCAGCCAACTAGTAACAATTCATGTGAACTCTTAGAACGTTGAGGAAAACTCTGAATCCTTGAGGCTTTTCATGCTCTCCTGCATCCAAAACCCTCGGTCCTGCTATGCATAAACATTGGATTAGTTTGATGAGAACATTGCTGACATATGGAGACTACTGAATGAGAAACATTGACTCCAAAAAGCTTGTTTAGAACACAGCACTTCATTATCTGAAAAAGCAGCCTTGAACAACATCAAGAGGACTGTCAAATGCAAACTCGGAGAGTTGCAAGACTCATGGCTGAGCAACATGGTAGATGAGATTCAGTCCTACACAGACAGGAATGATACAAAGAACTTAAATAATGCTTTAATGATAACCTACGGCCACATTTATCAGGAACATAACCAGTACTAAGTGATGATGACACCAAACAGCCAACGGATGAAGAAAAGATACTACATAGTTGGGCAGAACACTTCAACAACATCCTCAATCAACAATCATTGATCAGTGAGGAGGTAATTGATTGACTCCCCCAAGAAGAAATTAGCATGTCACTTGCTGATCCTCCAATTTGTATCTCCCTCCACCTTATGAAGATTGATTAATTGTATTGAAAGCTATAAACTTTGAGGACAAAGTGAAGCATGTGACTGATGAATGGGAAACAGTACTATTTCTGTTCTTTGTATTTCAGTGGTTACCTAGAATTATTGCTCTTTTGTCCTGTATGATTAATAATGAGTTGTCCCTTGTTCAAATTGACTTGGTAATACATCACTGGTTCAATATATCGAGCAGTACCCATGTAATTGTTTGACAATTACTGGTAAGCTAAGATAGGAGATTAGTGACTTATAAAAGCCTCCAATACAATGTTTTTCACCCTTATACTAAAGGAACTGAGATAATTACATTGTATTTGAATCCATTTGGTTCAAAGAGTTGGTAGCTGCTGGTTCAGTTGATGTATGGAGTGAGTGTGTTCTGTAAATGTGACACAACCACATTACTTTGACACAAACTAATTACAAAACTTGATGCTACTGTTTTTACTGATTGATATAAAAAAAAAGCAATGCTTCTCTGACTTGATGACTGTTTTCAACTTTAATCGAGAAACATCAAGATTTTTGCGGTGTTCAGAAAACAAAACCACTTCATTGGTTTTAATGAAATGAAATCAAATGAAAATTTTAGTAGACGATGTCAAACAATTTTTCTCTGAAGTACACTATTTTGAGATGCAAATACTCATAAAATTGGTCAGTTTAAAGCATTTTTATATATAAAATATAGTAGTTTTAACATTGTGTCAAAATAATAGTAAAAAGTATGGCCCTGTCAGGCAAGTGGATTTTGAGATGGGGCAAGTGATTTTTTTTAAGCCAATTGCCCAGGGTCTGTGTCTGAAAAAAGAAAATTCCTTGAGTAGCAATTTTTACCAAAAACTTTAATTTTCCACATATGTTCTGCCATAATAGGGACAGGACCAATCCTTAACAACAACAGCAGCAACAGTAATAAAAATTACCATGATGATAATAGAGAATTGGCATTAGTATTACTCTTACAACAATTTTTTAATTTCTCATCTATATTTTGCTACAATGGGTAAGTTACCTTAACAACAACAATGCCATCACCAGTAATAATAATAATAAGAACAAAAATGATGATCACTGTTGATTATGATGATTGTTGTTTTGTTTTCTTCTTGGAATTGTCATTATTATTATTATTATTATTATTATTATTATTATTATTATTAATGTTCTTGTAATAAACTTTATTATTTAGCCTTTTGAGACATTTTAGATGTTCAATGCACACACAGGGCACTCAGGGACCAGAGCTTCAGTATCAGATATGCGTGACGTTCTCAGAGGACATGCCGTTTCTCCGTTTAATGCATCCCTCATTTTCTAATGTGATGCTGCCCTTTTAAAATATTTTTGGTCAGTCATGGCTGATGTACAGAATAGCTAATGGATAGACCTAGATAAATGGGCATGAAGCCATTGTGACTAATTAGTAGTTACTCTTTCTCTGATGTAATGGTTTCAAAGAAACTGGTGTTCTGTTGAATGTGTATGTAAGCACCTGCAATTGTTTGGCAAATAAACGATGCCCTTGTTGTTTTAATGGTGTTTAAATTGGTGACAGTGCATATATAAATCATGAAAGTAATCAAAGCTTTCTCAGAGTTTGAGTTGGACAATACTGTCAAATCATTAACATGCCATAATAATAATTATAAATGCTACTTCAGTACATGTGATTTAGACTAGGACACTACAGTATTAGAAGACACTTTCTAAAAGAGTACAGAAAAGTACTTTGACTCCTAAAAATGAATCCACAAAATCTATTTTAATTTTTCAGAAAATGGACTTGCAATGAAAATGACACTAATACTAATAAATGGCTAAAAATATACAAAAATGAGAGCATAAGTGAAGACAACAAACTAAGAGAACTCAAACTCGGAATGTATATTTAATGATGACTCTATCTTGACTATGGTGAAGGACACTGATAAAATGGTGGCAAAGCTATGGTTGAAAAAAGTGGAATCAGATGGTACTTTAAAAGCAATTTGTCAGTGGTGTAAGACTGCTGGAAGCGAAATCCTTTTACTTGAAATGGAAATATTAACTTGCAGCTATCAGCCTTTAGCCATCACAAATTTAACATGGATCATTTAATTGTTGTTGAGGGTTTGCCATTCTATGCAAAAAAGACAGACAAATCCTATATGCTGTTGAGAAACTCCTGAAATTAGTGTGAAAAATGATGCCTGCAAAGCAGCACAGTTCCAAACAATGAAACGGTGAATACATTAATCAGAGTAATGGAGGAGTGTCATGTACTTAAAGACTTCAACAAACAGAATGCCATACATACATTTGTTAAGTCAAAGAACAGGAAAAAGTAAAGAAACTTCCTCATTTGAAAAACTAGTTTGCGGATGAGAGAGTGCATGGTGATATAAAGTTTATTGGACAATTACTGAAGAATAGTTTCTCTTTAATACACTGTATGATCTTATGAGGATGAGAATTTAATTCAGATATGTAATACAATGATGATCATGTACTTTTTTCCTTTTCTTTTTTATCCTTTTGAAAGGGAGGAACTCACAAGTTTATGCCAGGGACTCTCAGAAATAGGCTGCAGACTCCTTAGTTCAGTGAGTGAAGAGTTTAATCCTAAAACTCTACTGAGAGCCCTGACACATCTATTTGTTATCACATTTTTGAACATTTCAAGATAAATATGGATACAATTCACAATAATGGGTTTTTGATTTACATGCTCAGGTCTTGCGCGAGGGATTGGGGAATGCTGATCCAGGTCATCATTTGCAAACCATCGAGATCCCCACACTATCGGCACATATATAGGTTTAAAGGATGAGGAGATAAAATTAGATATTATAATTCTAACATCCAGTACAGACCCTGGGTCTTGACTCCTGGGGTAGGAGATTTGTCTTAGGATCTTGACTTGGAGACTCTTAAGATCCTCACCCAGTGACCATACATACATTTACTGGGCATGAAGAGACACATACACATATGTCCTGTTGCAGTCAGGCCTCTTACCCCAAAGTAGCATAGCTTGGAAGCGGGGAGATACATAGGCATGCCATTGACCTAATTCTAGTTTTGATTGAACACCGCTCCAGCAGAAACCTAAACTTGATTTAAAAATTTTGTTTTCACTTCAAGTATGTCTTTTGAACAGGTGATGCAGTAAAGTTGTACATTCCAATTCCCTTCCTAAGAGGTAGGGTATTATTAGAATAGAAGTGGTTTGTATTTCAGATACAGTGTTCTCCACAAGGCGTTTAACCATCGCTATCATTTTAGTTCCCGATGTTTTTGAATCTGCCAATATGCTTTTATGTTTTAGCTAACCTTTAAAATTAATTGTGTTAAATAAATATTGTCACCTAATTATGAGCCTATCACTTGAATGACACCTTTTCTTACTGCTTTTTGGTATATAATTAAGATAATTCAGGATAATTAAATACCTGTGTAGCTTCCATATTGCTAACTTTTGGTTTAGATATACTTACAACTGGAGCAATGAGAGTGGGTGGGATTGTGTAAAATTTCTAGGGCACTGTTAGAGTCTATTATTTTTTGGTATGGCTCCCGAAATTTTACAATAATTTCACCAATTTCTTATACTACAAAGTTGAAGTACTACAAAGCTTTATTGCCAAAAATAAGCAAGAATTTGATTTAATAATTTGGCAAAATGTGTTGTATTCTTGAAGAAAAAAAATCGTACCACGCTGTTTTGTTTGTTAGCTCCACTGGTCACAGACCAGAAGAACTTATGGGATGGTCTGTTGTCTGTTGCTCATCATCTGTCCATCATCCATTGTCTGTCTGTCTGTTAACACAAGTTTTGTTATCGCCACTCCTCCTAAACTGTAGGATTGCCTTGAAACTTTATACACACATTCATCCCATGGTCTAGTTGGTCCTAAATGAAAATGGTGCTGCTCCAACATCCAATATGTTTGCCACAGTGGCCATTTAAAAAATCTTGTTATAGCTACTCCTGAATGGATGGTCATATCAGCATAGGGTTTTCACTAAAAGACTTCTTATGATATCTAGTGGGTCCTAAATAAAAAATGGTGCCGATCTTACATCCAATATGGCCACCACGGTAGCCATCTTGAAAATCTTATCACTATTCCTCTTGAATGGATGGTCATATCAAGATATGGTTTTAACTAAAAGACTTCTTATGATGTCCAGTTGGTTCTAAATAAAAGAGGTGCACATCTGATGTCCAATATGGCCACCACAGCAGCCATCTTGAAAATCTTTTTATTGTTACTTCTCCTGAATGGATGGTCATATCAACATGGGGTTTTCACTTAAAGACTTCTTATGGTGTCTAGCTGGTCCTAAATAAAAATGGTGCCGATCTGACGTCCAGTGACATTAAAAATCTTGTTACAACTTGGCTTGAACAAAAGTCATATTGATGTGGGGTTTTCTCTAGCAGCCATCTTGAAAACCTTGTTATTGCTACTCCTGAATGGAAAGTCATATCTTGAAAAGATAGTTATCTCCACTTCTCTCCATATGGATGGCTATATCAACATGGGGTTTTCACCAATAGACTTCTTATGATACCTAGTTGGTCCTAAATGAAAATGGTGCCAGTCGTAAATCAAATATGGCTGCCACAATGACTGTCTTAAAAATGTTGTTGTCACTTCTCCCTCTGAATGGATGAGCATTATAATGGGTTTTTCACCAAGTCCTAAATGAAAATGGTGCCAGTCATACATCCAATATGGCTGGTATGACAACTGTCTTAAAAATCTTGTTGTCACTACTCTCCTTGAATGGATGAATATTATGACATGGGGTTTTCACCAAAAGACTTCTAATGATGTCTACTTTGTCCTAAATGAAAATGGTGCCAAGCTAACAACCAGTATGTGTACCACAGCAGCTAATTTGAAAATCTTGTTATCGCTGAAGAATATCAGAGATGGTATGAACACTCGACAGTTAAAAGGAACAAATGGTCACATCTTGAATTCCTGGAAATTCTTTTTGCCCAGTGGAGCATCAGTCCCTTCGAGGGACTCTTTTTTTGGACTTATGTTAGCTCCTTGTAAAGCTGATAATTGTTAATCTAATTATTATCAAACCATCAACAATAAATCCATGAAGTCTTCTTTGAGTTTGTCTTCCCTGCATCCTGTGTACAGTCATTGCTCAATCTAGGGTAGACAGTATGAAATGGATGTTTGCTGGGTCATCTGACATACACAAGCAAGTTCCAAGGAATGTGGTGGTGTAAAAAAAAGTTTCTCACCTGAATGTATAAAACAGTTTTTTGTACTAAACTACTTGAGGGAAAACAATAAACCACCAATGCCTGCTCAATCAACTGTAATACACACCTGTGCAGGAAACGATGCAATAGTTGAAATAAGTTTATCACCTGTACCTGAAGTGTCAGGAGCAGCATTGGTCATAAACTCCATAAATATAAATATATACCCACATTGTCTTTCATGTAAGTTTTGAAGTAATCATATGACTATATCCATTAGCTTTAAATCTAAGCAATCCTTTTTATTTACTTAAAATGTAGAAACTGCTGAAGTTGTATATACTTTTGTAGAACACTGACTGGAAGAGAACCATTTAAATTGTAGGGATAGAGGAATGTACTGTTATAATCAAACATACTACTACCTGTTTTGCTCTGCAGTAGAGCATGGTCGTAGTTATCAATATAACTTTCAATGTTGGTTGGTTGGTTGTTATGGGTTTAATGCCATTTTTCAGCACATGATAGGCTATACATGGCCAGTATATTTGGTGGAGGAAGAACCTAGGAAATCCCCGGGAACAACCACTGACCCACGGGAAGCTACTGGCAAGCTTTCTCACATACCCACGTTGGCCGAGCCTTAAACTTGAACCTACACGGACAGAGGTGAGATGTGAGTGATCTGTAAAGGTGAGCACCTTAGACCACACGGCCCCCCGGGGCCCCCCCTAACTTTCAATGAATATAGGGCTTATTTTATTTATTATTTCCTTTATCTTTTTGAGAATGATTAGCTGTGTTTTTGGAGATAACTCTTTACCATGAAATTGAGTGGTTTACACCCAAACTTGGTTGTGGTAGTTTTACAACTGTTGTTAAAGTACATTATGAGGTCAATACCTGTGTACAAAATTTAAGTGAAATAATATTTCAAGCATAAATACAAGTTTCTTAGAGGGGACATAAGAAAGTCTCTTCTTCTTCATCTCAATTTTCTGGTTATTCCATCTCTCAGTCCCTCAGGTCTCAAAGAGGGATTAGTAGGTGGGTGGGGAGTGAGTCCTGCCCTCCCGTGAGGAAGGAGCAGCACCCTCCCCAATCCTGTAAAGTAGAGAGTGAGTTGTGCCCTTCAGGAAGGGAGGAGCAGCACCCTCTCCATTCTGCTGGGACAGAGAGCAAGTCACTTCCTCCTGTGAGGGAGGATGTTACAACTAGGGGTAATGTAACAAAAGAAAAGACTCAAACAAGCTTTCAAGATTTAAAATACAAATATTTAATTTCATAAAATATTCAAATATTTCAACAAACAATCAAAGTGAAAGAATTAAAAATAACTTACAGTATAGAATATCCTTAAAAGTCCTAAATTGTTCTAAAGTTCACTGATCCGGAAGTTAATCCCAATTATTCCAAATGGAGAATATTCTGAATGAAAACACCAAAGTGCTGGCATGGAATATCACAAGTTCTAGAAATGTTTCCGATAATTCCAACGGAGCTGAATAATTCTTAAAGTTTAAGTAGCAGTACTAAATCCATAATAATAATATCTCGGAAGCAGAATACCACAGACAAAATGAACCAATCTCGTTTATGACCTCTCAGGCTGACGAACTACATAGAAGAATGACGAACGCTGCGATACATCTTATTATATAGCTTTCTTTATACTGCATCTTACAAACAAACAAAACCCATTTCTTATTCCGTCTCAAATCAACATCTAGTTACTACGATCTTATTCTAACATTCTGGTCAACAAAATGAATCATTCTCTGCACTGTGAAATCCAGGTCAGGTCAAGTGTAGAACTCGCGCGCTGAATCACATAACATGACTAATGCATCAAACGACAATATTGATTTTCCCAGGACCAATGTACTGGGTCACATTGAAATTACCGTATATGTGCATTCTGCAAAACGACACCTATTAGACTATTATACAGAGGTCATAAACTAAAAAAACTATACCATTATTTAAAAGAAATGATACATAATTCCGTAACACCTTCCCCCTTTTTCGAAAAATGTTTTTACAATAAAACTTTCTTTTGGCAAATACTTCTAACATATAAGTAATTGATTGCAAAAAAGAATAATACATGATACAGTCATATATACAAAACAACGCAAACTGTAAAGTTATGCACGTGAAAGTGCATCAGCGATCAAATTTTCCTTTCCCTTGATGTGCTTGCCAGGCACAGGGAACTCAGAAATAGCCGTAACTTTAACTTCTATTGGTTTTATTTGTCCATGTCCCACAACATGCCCTAAAAAGGTAACACAGCCACGACACAAAAGTCACTTTTATTCAAATTGATGGTCAAATTCACTTCGCTGAGTCTTTTGAAGAACTGCTTAATTGTTTTCATGTGATCTTGCCATGTGTCATTGTAGATGATGACGTCATCGATCTAAGCATCACAATTTCTTATTCCAGATGTTATCATATTCATCAAATGTAGGAAAGAACTTGGGGAACCCTTCATCCCAAATGGCATGACTTTGTATTGGTAAAGTCCATCTGGAGTCACGAATGCAGAAATTTCTTTTACTCTCTCCGTAAGTGGAATTTGGTAGAATCCCTTCAATAGGTCAAATTTTGTGACGTATTTAGCATTTCCAATCCTGTCAATACAGTCATCAATTCTAGGAACTGGAAATAAATCTGTCTTGGTGACGCTATTTACTTTTTGATAATCAGTACACATATGGAAAGTCTTATCAGGTTTTGGCACTAAAATACATGGTGAACTCCAGTCACTTTTACTTGGTTCAATAAAGTCCTTTTCCAGTAAATGCTGTATTTCTTTCTTCAGTTCGTCTTGTTTGAGCGGATTCATCCTATACGGATGTTGCTTTATAGGTGTTGAATTTATTATTTCGACATCATGGAAAATTGTGTTGGTTCGTGTGGGAATATCTGGAAATAAATGTTCATTTTCTTTTATCAGCTGCTTCAGTTTGTTAATCTTGGTCGGCAGTAGATTCAAAAGTTTCTGGTCCAGGTTATCCAGAATTTCTGAATTTCGAAGAGTAGTCACTTCGAAATCATCAGTATCCGATTTCTCATCTTCATTCAAATGTTGAATGTGTGGGACAGGTACTACTAAATTAATTGGACAATTTATTTGGCTATCTCCATCTACATATTGTTTCAACATATTAATATGGCAAAGTTGTTTCTGCTTCCTCATCCCAGGAGTTAGGGGCCATAATACTTAGCCTGAAGAGGATTTTGGGGTATGGGTAGCAGAGCCAAAACTATATCACCTGGCTGAAAACTCCTATCTTTCGCTTGTTTGTCATACCTCAATTTCGTATTCGACTGGACTGATTTAAGATTATTTCTTGCCATCTCGCAAGCCTTAAATAACCTATGTTTAAATTTAGAGACACAGTCCAGAACATTTAATTCCAACTCTTCAGCAAAAGGAAGTCCCTCTTTCAATAACTTTAATGGATCCCATACAGAATGTCCAAACACTAGTTCAATCCCAGAGACTCCCGCACTGACCCCCCCCCCCCTTCGCAGCAAACAACAATAATTGCACATCTTCATCCCACTCCCTTTCTGTTCCACAACAACAAGCCCCAATTATACTCTATCTCACAATAATATATTTTAATCATACGTTCTAAAGTCTGATATTGTACAGACTTAAGGAGACCAAATAGTGTGAACAACTTGACCAAAGCTTTCACTATGATCTCAGTTTTAATATTCCATAACGGAATAGCTTCTGGAAATCTTGTGGACGCACACTTATTTGTCAACAAGAATTGGTTGCCTAACTTGGTCTTATGTAAAGGGCCGACACAATCTACCATTATTCTACCAAACGATTCTTCAAATACAGGAATAGGTGACAGATGAACTTTGGGTGTCCTCTGATTGGGTTTTCCCACCATTTGAGAAGCATGACTTGATTTACAAAACTTAGGAACATGACTTCTAAGTTTTGGCCAGTAAAAATGATTTAGGATCTTGTGATAGGTCTTATTTATTCCTAAACGACCAGACAATGGCGTTTCATGGGCTAAACTAAGTATTTCCTGTCTATATGACCTAGGAACTAAAATTTGCTAACTAACTGACCACTCGTCGCCAGCGGGTACCCCGAGTGGTCTCCATTTCCTCATAAGGACCCCATTCTTCAAGAAGTAACAAGTTCCTTCTTGTGTGGCTTCAGTTTCAGTCATAGCCCTCTGAAACAAACAGGAGAGATCAGGATCCTCCTGTTGTAAGACAACTAGTGATTGTCTTTTATCACCCTGATTAAAGTTATGAGATTGTGTAGCTGAAAGAGTATCACTGTGATCAATACTTGATTGATCCAAACTAGGAGCAAAAGTGACCTCATTAAAAGTCTGACCCAAAAGGTGTCTGCTAAAGGAAATAAATCCTGTTCAACAACATCATTCTCAAGAGCAATTTGGAAATGAGGACAGTGTTCTTAGCCCTTCAGGGGTGCGTCGACAACATAAGGGATCGCTGTGTGATGGTCTCACCTCGGAAGACAAGGAGGCGCACATCTCCCTTCTCTCTGCATGGAGGTTTGGGACCTCCTTTGCTGGGCAACCTCGGAAGGGATTACCCTTCGAGTTCGCCACATTTCTGGCAAAAAGAATATTTTGGCAGACAGTCTGTTCAGGAAAGGATGGATAGTCATCACGGAATGGTCTCTACACCAATCCGTAGCCGATTCCCTGTTCAGACCTTGTGGGACACCCTTGGTGGACTTGTTCGCCATGAGGCTAAACAACAAGCTGCCCTTTTACATCTCCCCAGTCCCCGATCAGAGAGCCTGGGCAGTGGATGCTTTCAGTCTGAATTTAGATGGTCTGTTCGTCTACACCTTCCCACCCTACAGGATGATTCCATAAGTACCTCACAAAGTAAGGAACTCCACTGCTCAGCTCGCGTTGATAGCCCCTCTGTGGCCCCAATGATCGTGGTTCAACGATCTTCTTGACCTGCTGGTAGACCAGCCCAGGATGTTACCCCAGAGGAGGGACCTTCTGTCACAGCATGGGGTTCTCTTCTGCACAACAACCCACAGATTCTCCACCTTCACACTTGGCTCATCTCAAACGATCTCTCCACCAGGAGAAGTTTTCAAGCAAAGTCGCCAAGTGCATTGTTCAATCCAAGAGGCGATCTACGTTGAAGGTATATGGTGCAAAGTGGAGAATCTTTTGTGATTGGTGCAGTAGGAAACGTATCAATCCTAGCTGTCCCTCTTTGAGCACAGTGGTTGATTTTTTTTTCCTGTTTGAAGAGAGACAATGCTCAGTTTCTACTATCAAGTGCTACAGGGCAGCCCTTTCTAACACACTCAAATTTTCAAAGGGTCCGGCTATTGGTGCGGACTCTCACTTAGCAGACCTGATCATGTCTTTCGAACTGTAAAGACCAGTGTCTCACTCTCTGATGCCTAGGTGGAATCTCTCATGTGTCTTGTGGTCCCTTAATAAATCCCCCTATGAACATTTAAGTGAGGCTTCTTTTGAGAACCTTACCCTCAAGACTGTTTTCTTGCTCTCCTTAGCGCCCGCGAGATGAAGGAGTGAGCTTCATGCTCTATCCATAGAGCAAGGCTGTTTGAGATTCAATGGGAATTGTGAGTCAGTTTCTCTCCTTTGCCAACCAGGTTTTTTAGCAAAAAACCAGCCTCCATTAGTCACTTTACTTCCGATTGAGATCCCCAGTATAAGTTGCTACCTCATGGGCCTATTTAACTCATTTGTCTCTGGAGGATGTGGTGAAAGCAGCGTTTTGTCGATCTCATATGACCTTCTCCTCCTTTTACCTTTGCTTGTTGGCTCAGGCATATTTTCTTTGGATCCACTAGTCGTAGCTCAAAAAGTGCCCATGCGGATACCATCCAGCAGTAGTCAACGCCTCTACAGTTTAGGTGAGTATTCCTTGTATGCTTCTTTATGCACATTTTTGATGGAGTTACTATTAAGGATACATGTACAATGAGATTTTTGGTGAGTACACATACTCTATTTATACTATTCAGTTGCCAGTTTTCTGATCTCTCTCTCTCTCTCTCTCTCTATATATATATATATATATATATATATATATATATATGTGTGTGCGTGTTTGTGTTTGTACCAATGCATGGTTCTGTGCCCCCAAAAATAAATATTAAATATGGAATCATTGTTTTAATTTTTTTAAGTATTCTCGTTGATTATATGCATCAATGTAAGTTGGATACTGCATTATTGATGCCTATAGTTGTTCCCCACCCCACCCCTCCATCTTGTATAGCTAAGAGGATACAAATACAATATTTGTTCAGTTAACTGACTTGTCTGGATATTGCACGATAGGTTACATAGCATGATGGCACTTTGTGGACCCCAACCATCGTGTTATACCAGGGTTCCACTGTACTTTTATTAGACTTTATTAACTTTTAAAACTTTTTATGATGATAACATGCATTTGTGAAAGTATTTCATGACGTTACCACACACTTACCCCAATGCAATACAAAATTCCAGGGGAGAATACTGAGATATGGTATATAACATTTTATTGGTCTGTTGAGTCAGCTTGTTTTCTTGCAATAGTTTGAGTTTTTATGAAGCGTTGTGTGTTGGCTTACTAAAGTCTGTTGCTGAATGGAATCTTCTTTTGGAAATTTGGAACAACCCTTCATTATACTCTACTAAATCACACTTCAGTAGGAATCTAGAAAAGGCCCCAATCTATTACTATCAAGGAGAAAGATCAGCATAAATGATGCAATCAGGAATTCAACCAGATTGTAGTTTATTAAAAGAACGTCTGTTAAGAAACGATCAGTCATTTATCAGTAGGTGTTTTTTGCAGTGAACCAGAAACAGCAACACATTTTCTCTTAAATTGTACAAAATATTTTACCATCAGAAATTGAGCAATAGGAATATTGCCCTATAATATACATACAACTTCAATATTTATGGGTAACCCTTTGGAATCACTTTGACATGAACAAGGACATTATTAAGGTTGCCCAAAAGTACATAATTGCAGCTAAGATTTGTTTAATCACTACTTATGTCTTAAATCACATTGATGACACTCTTGCTAAAACCTAGTACTCGTAATCAATCAAGGGTTCAGTGGAAAGTGGTGTCTTACCTTTTTCAAAGTTATCTGTTTATCGAAACATTAATATTGGCTTGCACAATAACTTTAAGATTGTGTTGATGCCGTCACTGAGAATGACATCATGCTCACTGTGTTTCACATTTTTTCTTTGAAAAAGGCGAGACCAAAAAGCCATCCCCAATTCACGATTCATTGCTGTCAAGTAAAAAAAAAACATTTTTTTTCTTCCTTGAATTTTCCTGGTTGAAAATCAGCCCTATTTTGTGAGAACAAAAATTTATAATGTAACAATTACTAGTCATGCATCTTCTTCCCAAAATTAAACAGAAATATGAATGGTCATTAGTTCTGTGTTTTGAGATAATACATGCATATGCCTCACACAGTTCACACTGTAAAGTATATTATAAACATAATAGAGTGTGACAGATTTGTTCAGTTTCAGAAATGAAAAATGGTGATTTACTGGGATTTGTGTGTCAAATAAAATTGTGGAACAAGTTCCAGAACAATGCTCATTCAGACCTTATTGTTAGGGAATTTCTGAAAAATATTTCATTATGAGTTTTCCAAAGTGTAAAATACCCCTCTTTTTTACCTTTATAAGCCATGTTCTACACTAATAAACTTTGGGCAAAATGTAGAACACAAATGAGAAGGAATGTCTTGCAAGAATATCACTGCTTGTTGTCAGCTTATATGAATGAGATTTATAAATGTCAGCACAGTATTTGTTGAGTGTTATTTGTAGAAATCATTGTACTCATAAAACATTTGATGAGTGCTGACCAGTAAGGTTATTCTTTGTTGCTTTTTTATCTGTGGTATGAAATGAGCAAGACTTCATGAGTTTTCATTTGAATACTGATTGGCTCTTTTTATGGGTTTAGGATATCCAGGAGACAGTCAGGCTCCATCAGTGCCTGGAAGACAAAAGTCTGGTTCCCCACCAGCCTCAGGTTGGTGCATTTGCTTACAGAAATACATGTATTTAATAAATTGTATGTAAACTTATCAAAGAAAATATAGAAAATTCTGCACCCGCCTATCAGAGCCACTATGCAAGAATGTAACTGTTTGTATGTGCATGCATGTTTAAATTTGTTCTTCTTCTGTTCTTTACCATTTAAAATGGCAGCTTAAGATCAAGATACTTGGATTAGAAATATTATATAGGTGTATACTGTGGTCATAGAATTTTGAATCATGCATCTGGGGTGGGGCTGATGATACAGTTGGAAAGAAAACAATGAGAAAAATGTGAGAAGGATTAACTGGTATGCTAATATGAAGTTGTCTTCATACTCTTTGAAACATTGATGATCATGTGATCCTGTCTGTCTGTATGTATGTATGAGCACAATGTGTTAATGTTATTTATAGTGCCTTGCAATCTCTTCTGCATTGTTGATGTGAAGATTTTGAAACTTGTGATAGTTTTGCTACTATAAAAACTGGTTTTCTGAACCATTTCTTTATGAAACTTGATTTGTAAGTTTACACACATACTGTATTGTCTGTAAATATTTGTACACATTTTATTATCGTTTTTATGCCCCATCTACTTGCAGAGTGGGCATCTTGATTTAGTCGTATCCGACCATCTGTCCATCCTGATAAGCTTATTGGTAAGATTGATTGAAAACCACTCAACACAGATGAATGAATATATGTGTCCATATGTAGATGATCTGGTTAGATTTTCATGCCATTATATATTTATATGTTTTTTTGTTCCCATACATTGATATTATATTGATTGTGGTAGATGTATATTATAAACTGGACAGAGTGCGACATTAGTATGCCAAAATATTATGCAGATTCAGAAAAGAAAAATAGTGTTTTACCAGGTTCTTCTGTATGAAATGAGACTGGGAACTGGTTACAAAACAACACTCTTTCAGACCCATTTATTTGGAAATTTTGGAAAGATATTTCACTGTGTTTTCAAAAGAATAAAACATGTCTTTTTGCATGTGTGTCATTGATTTGCTGATGTTGGTCAGCTTTCATGAGTTAGATTTCTAGATGACAGCACATTTTTTGATGACCCTGTTTAGAAGTTATTGTTCTCATGAAATATTTGATGAGAGCTGACAGTTGAGGTTATCCTTTTGTTGTCTTTTATCTGTGTGATGAAATGAGCAAGACTTGTTGAGTTTTCATTTAAAATATTTAAAATACTGACGAGTTCTTTTAATGCTTTTAGGAAATCCAGGAGGCAGCCTGGTTCCATCAGTGCCTGGAAAAAATGTCTGGTTCCCCACCAGCCTTGGGTAGGTATAGTTGCTTAAAGGGAAACATGTACCATATTTTATGCATGTTTTTGGAAGGCAAAAATAAAATTTGCAAATATTATATTACTTCATTTGGTGTCTCAAAAGAAACAGGGATAGAAAACAAATCATCACAGCAATGAAATCAGCACTTACAGTATTGTGCTATCCATGAAATTAAAAAAGTTAAATTTTGTATATGTACATGTTGGGTAATTAATGAAAAACAGACATTACTTGCATAGTTTTTGTATTTGATGTACAGAGTATGTCCATCCACCAGAGAACACAGCCATACATGTATTAGAGCCATGACGTGTGTACTTTCTAAAAGAAATGCTGTATCAGTAATCTCACACCACCAGGCTCTGCTATATAATTAGTAATTGTGAAAATCTACACAACAGATGCACTCAGATTTCATTATTGTATAATACAAAAAATGAAAAACTAAATAAGAAAAGTTCTGAATTAATTATGATCTTAAAGGTATTAAAGAGAGTTGAAATGCCTGTATGACTGTCAGTCATAAGCATCAATAATATGCTCTTTAGGGGCATGTGTTGTATGGAAAATTATGAACACTCAGTAGCACAGGCAACTAGCAGTATACAATTAGGATTGATTAATATGTTCAGATTCTAAAATAAACATGACCTCCTAGGTGTGATAAATTGTATGCAGACTTGTATAAGAAAATGTAGAAAATGATTTACATCTAACTATCGGTGTCAGGATACAAGGATGCAACAATAGGTATGCACATGCATGTTTAATTTTGTTCAGCTTGTTCTCTAACATTTAAAATGGCAACATAAGATCATGAAACTTGGATTAGAGATGCAGTGTAGATGTATACTATGGTCACAGAATTTTGCTCTGTGTCTGTAGAGTGGGGAATGTTGGTAGAATTCAGTTGGGAAGACAAAGTACGAGAAAAATGTGGAAATGATTAACCAGCATGCTAATTGTTAGCTATCTTCATGCTGTTTGAAAAACTGAGGATCATGTGATCCAGTCTGTCCATGTGTAGTTATGTGTTAGCACCATGTGTTAATGTTATTTATAGTGCCTTAAAATCTCTCCTGCATTGTTTGATATGGAGATTTTGAATCTTGTAATATCTTTGCTGCTACAAAAGCTGTATTTCTGAACCAATTTTTGTTAGGAAACTTGATTTGTAAGTTTACATACATACTGTATTGTCTGTAAATATTTGTACACATTTTCTTTTTATTTGGTCTCCACTGCTTGCAGCAGGGGCATCTTGATTTGGTCATGTTCAACTGTCTGTCCATCCTTGAAGGCTTGTTGGCAAGATTGTCCAAACAATACTCAACATAGATGAATGAAATTTATTGATCTGTTGTATCCGTGTGTAGATCACCAATTTAGATTTTCATTCCATTATGGCAAATGTACAAATTGTTGCACATTTTTTAACTTTTTGGACATGACTTGTACAAATTAAATTTGGGCAAAATTTAGAACACACATGAGAAGGAATGTCTTGCAAGAGTATCACTGCTTGTGGTCAGCTTATATGAACGAGATTTATAGATGTCCGCACAGTCTTTGTTGAGTGTTATTTGTAGAAATCATTGAACTCATAAAACATTTGATGAGTGCTGACCAGTAAGGTTATTCTTTGTTGCTTTTTTATCTGTGGTATGAAATGAGCAAGATTTGATGAGTTTTCTTTTGAATACTGATTGACTCTTTTTGGGATTTTGGGAGATCCAGGAGACAGTCAGGCTCCATCAGTGCCTGGAAGACAAAAGTCTGGTTCCCCACCACCCTCAGGTAGGTACATTTGCTTGAAGAGAAACATGTATGTGATAAATTGTATGTAAACTTATCAAAAAAATATACAGAAATAATTTTCACCTGCCTCTGAGAGTCACTATGCAAGAATGTAACTGTTGGTGTGTGCATACATGTTTAAATTTGTTCTTCTTCTGTTCTCTACCATTTAAAATGGCAGCTTGAGATCATGAGACTTGGATTAGAAATATGATATTGGTGTATACTGTGGTCATAGAATTTTGAATCATGTCTCTGAGGTGGGTCTGATGATGCAGTTGAAGAAAAACTATGAGAAAAATGTGGGAAGGATTACCTGGCATGCTAATATGACGTTGTCTTCATACTCTCTGAAAAGCTGATCATGTGATCCTGTCTGTCCTTGTGTATTTATGTGTGAGCACAATAAATTATTGTTATTTATAGTGCCTTGCAATCTCTCCTGTATTGTTTGATGTGGAAATTTTGAACCGTGTGATAGTTTTACTACTCTGAAAGGTCAATTTCTAAACCATTTCTTTACGAAACTTGATTTGTAAGTTTACACACATACTCTATTGTCTGTAAATATTTGTACACATTTTATTATTGTTTTTATGCCTCATCTACTTGCAGAGTGGATATCTTGATTTAGTCGTATCCGACCATCTGTCCATCCTGAAAAGCTTATTGGCAAGATTGTTTGAAAACCACTCAACACAGATGAATGAATATTATGTGTCCATATGTAGATGATCTGGTTTGATTTCATGCCATTATATATTCACATTGCTTTTTACCCCTGCATTCATATTATGTTGCATATGGTAAGTTATAAACTGGACAGAGTGTGTGACATTAGTGTGCCAACAAATTATGCAGATTCAGAAAAGAAAAATAGTGTTTTACCAGGTTCTTCTGTATGAAATGAAACTGGGAACTGGTCTCTAAACAACTCTTTCAGACCCATTTATTAGGAAATTTCGGAAAAATATTACACAGTGTTTTATAAAGAATAAAACATGTCTTTTTGCATGTGTGTCATTGATCTGCTGATGGTGGTCAGCTTTCATGAGTTAGATTTCTAGATGACGGCACAGTTTTTGGTGAGCAAGTTTAGAAATTATTGTTCTCATGAAACATTTTATGAGAGCTGATGGCTGAGGTTGTCCTTTTGTTGTCTTTTATCTGTGTGATCAATGAGCAAGACTTGTTGAGTTTTCATTTAAAATATTTGAAATACTGATGAGCTCTTTTAATGGTTTTAGGAAATCCAGGAGGCAGTCTGGTTCCATCAGTGTCTGGAAAAGAAATGACTGGTTTCCCACCAGCCTTGGGTAGGTACATTTGCTTAAAGGGAAACATGTACAATATTTTCAGCATGTTTTTGGATGGCAAAATGTAAAAATATTTGGGCTGTCCAAAAACACAATAAATTACTTCATTTGGTGTCCCAAAAGAAACAGGGATAGAAAAAAAATCATCACAGCAATGAAATTAGCACTTACAGTAATGTGCTACCCATGAAGTTTAAAAAGGTCAATTTTCTGTCTTTACTTGTGGATAATGAATGAAAAAGATCTGTAGATGATGAGTTTAAATATCCATCTGATTATGGCACATTTACAAATTATTGCACATTTTTTGAACTTTTTTGACTTTTGAAGTAATTTGCCAAAAATTTTGTACGATTAAGCTTTGACCACGTTAGGTAGAAAAATAACATTTGGTGGAATTGTTGGGTTTTTTTTAATGACCTGATCAGATTTTTAAGCCATTTGTGCCTTTTTTTCTTTTCATTGAGACATTCTGAAGTTTTTGGGATCAGACTTTATTTGATGAAAACTTTGTTAGCATGTTTATGCAAAGTCAGATGTGGTACACTTAATTCTGTTGGTATCTATGTAATGATTAGATTTCAGGACATTTTGCGCTTACCTCGAGAAAATTTTTTAACATGATTAAACAAAAACTACTTAAGGTAGATGAATTACATTTTTTTAGTTGTAATGGTATTCATATCTTAATGTCCTGGTTGATTTTCAGGTCATTGCAGCAAGTTTTGAAATTTGTGGACTTGCACTTTTTTGCTAAAAACCTTGTTAGCACAATTAAGGATAACCACTTTAGCTAGATAAGTAAATGTAGTTGGTTTATTTGTATTTATATGTAGATAATATGAATAGATTGTTAGGACATTTTTGCAATTATTCACTTTTTCAAGACATGTTTGGACCTTCTGGCATTAAACTTCCTTTGTTGACAACCTTGTTAGCACAGTTAATCAAGAACCACTTAAGATAGACAAATGAAATAGGTAGGCAAGTTTGTATGCAAATGTTGATGACCTGAACAGATTTTCAATAAATTATTCCAAGTTTTCAAATTTTAAAAAAAATGTTATTAACTTTTGGACTTGATTTGCAGAGCGGCAATTTTGTTTTATCAATACAAATCTTGTTTTTTGTGTACAAATAATTTTTGGTAAAAAATAATTGACAATCTATCTCTGTACTAGGTACCTTAAATTTGCAAAATTATAACGGGAGTATAGGTCTCATTACTAAATTATTAGAAGATAAATATAATTATAATGGATTTAAGGTGTATGAAAAGTTAGAGTGTATGAGAAATTACAGACATTATATAATAATAGCTTGGACAGGTGTTTAGCTCACTTAGCCTTAAAGCCAAGTGTGCTGATGCTGTGTTTAATGTGGGTTATTTCCATTTTCTCTTCATCAACATTTGCTATTTTCAACTTCCTATTAAAATTGCATGACAGATTTAGAGAAAAGTAGACAGAGCAACACATTTTATCCTGCCCAGTATATAATATGTGGGAATATAGTTACTGCTATGTCCATCTGCATGTCTGTCACTAAACATTTTTGGGCATAGCTCTAAAACTGTTTAAGGTATCTCTGAAACTGGGTACACATATGGAACTATTGGTCTAGATGTACTCTTTGCTATTCACAATTATAAGCTTCAATAAATTGTTTTTGTTTTGATCCATTTCTCTGTCCATGCATAAATTCATTTGATACTTTCATTTTTGGAGCACAATTCTCAAATTGTTCAAGTTATCTCTGTAAAGCTTGATACATATATTGGACTAATGGTCTAGATGTGCCTTTTGCTATTCACAATTCTTCATTTTTTACATTTTTTATATTTGTGTACATTTTTCTGTTCAACCATCCAGCCATTATCCATTCATTCATTTCTGGAATATAACTTTTAAACCGTTGAAAGTATGACTAAGAAACTCTGTAAACATATTGGACTTGTGGTCCAGATATGCCTTTTGCTATTCACTATTCTTCAGTTTCAACAATTTTTATGTTTTCATATGTTACTCTGTCCATCCATCAATCCATTATCCACGTTTTGTTTCCAGAGCATAGTTCTGAAACAGTTCAAGGTATCTACTAAACTTGATACAGTAAAACCTGTCTTGAGCGACCTCTGCTATGAGCGACCACCTGTTATTTACGACCACAATCATAATGCATGGATCGATTTTATATAAACGCACTGTCGTGAGCGACCACCTGCAGAATGTTACCAGCGACCACGATTTCTTGGCACAATATATATTTCAACACTGCTATGAACGACCACATCAGAAAAACAGAAATAAACACAACTGACCTTTATTTAATCCTTTGTAACCGCAACCACTTAAAAAGTAAAGACTGTAGGCTGGCTACCGCTTTCGTAAATTTTACAGGTCATATATGTAGTGTTATATGTTATGTATTGTAAACCAGACTAGAGTACATGCAGATTGTTCATTTGAAATTACCTCGCTGTTTCTGCGAGACTAAAGTATGATCTGTAGGATTGACCGCGAAGTTGCGAATGGCTGATTGGTCTAAAAAAACACTGCTATGAATGACTCTATCACGAGAACTGAGACAAACACCACTGACCTTTATTTAATCCCTTGTAGCAATGACCGTTTTAAAAGTTAAGTGTGTTCTAAAGAAACAAACAAACAAAATAAACAAAAAAAACAATTAGGCTGGCTACCGGTTCCATACATTTTACAGGTCATGTTACAGATTGTAAACCAAACTAAAGTACATGTCACTAACTGCCACTGTAGTGCCAAATTCAATGTAGCGGTCGCATACATCATTTGTTTTTGGAGTTAATCCGTAATGCCTCAGGTGAATGATGTCTTTGTCTTTATTTTTAATACCAGTAGGGGAGAATCGTTTTCCGGATTCGATTGTCATTGTTAAAGGGTTGTGTTGTTTGTTTTTTTAATGATACAGTGATTACAGCCCTCACACTAAGCCATCATCTGTTCACCTTAGTGCAGCCGGTTACACCCTTTGTTTATAGAGTTAATCCCTTTATGTTGTCAGTGAATTAAGCCTTTGACTTTTGTTTCTGAATAAATTTATTCTTTTTCTGGATGAGTTAATTACATCTGTTTTTTTCTTCATTCATTGGTACATAAACATCATATATGTATTCCATATTTCCCCAAAGCCTGATCAAAACCTCTACAGTCATTATTACAATTGATCACTGATAACGTTAACACCTAGCACCTTAATAACAATGGCAGAATCTACAACAAAAAAGAGACAAATTCTAACACTGGAGGAAAGAATGAATGTAATAGAAAGAAGTGTAAATGTTGAGACCGCTCACAAAACAGCAGCCATTTTACACATCGGGAAAACTCAAATTCAGGGTGTTATAAAAGACAAGGAGTCAATTAGAAACGAATTCATGTGCTAATACATGTATATGTGATCTTCAAATATAAATGTGATTCATGTTTAATGATAGATGTATATCTTTATTGCTATATAAAATTATTTTCAGATAAATGCATGCAAAATTTTAACAAGAAGTATAAATAAAGAATGCAATATAAACAGTGCTGAATTTTCACCTTGGAAACTGATCATTTGTGTACAAACCTGTTATGAGAAACCACCTGTCATGAGAGACCGCATTTTATTGGCAAAAGGGCGGTATCTCAAGACAGGTTTTACTATATGCTTATTGGATTTGTGGTCCATATGTGCCATTTACTATTCACAATTCTTTGGTTTTAATATTTTTTATTTTTATACTTTTTTTCTCTCCATCCATCCATACTTTATCAACACTTTTATTGTTTGGACCATAACTCTGCAAGGTATGTCTATAAAACTTGGTACACATTATGAACTAGTGGTCCAGATATGCCTTGTGCTATTTATAATTCTTTAATTTCAATATATTTTGTTTTTATTTATATCTCCATTTTTCCATCCCTTATCCACACCTCCATTTTTGGAACACAACTCTCAAGCTGTTCAAGATATCTTTATGAAACTTGGTACACATATCTTGACTTGAAAACTCTCCCGATTCTCATGCTGTAATCATATATACATTTACTGGGGATGAAAAGACAAATACACAAGTGCAGTGCAGAAATATTAGCCACCAAGTCAGGTTTCGTACCTCACAGTCGCATAATTCGGAAGCACGGGCATAGACAATGGCATGCTGGCTATAGTATTCTTGCTAAAGTTTGTACTCATACTCATTCCAATTAACAAGGATTCTGCAGAAAGCGATGTCTCGCCATTATTGAAGGTATGGGTTTGCACAAAAACTTTAATATTGGCTTGTGCAAAAACTGTTTTGACACTGTGGCCACTGAACAACATCATGTCTGACATTTTGCTTCCAAAAAGGCGAGACAAAAAACCCAATTGCCATTCATGATTCCAGCTTGAAATTTGTGGCCAATTCCAGTCAGATTCTTCTCCATCATGGCATAGGAATGCAATGTTCTATCAGTAAAATTTACCCATAGTTAAAAATTACTCAGATAAATGCCAAGGACTGGATGGACCCTATTGAATCCATTTCTTTCTTATGTTTTTTATTTTTGCTTTGTTTTGTTTTCTCGCTTGTCCAGTGGACTACAGTGATTTTTCGGAACCCCACGCATCGCAATGGGGGACTTAATCCCCTCCACTTTAGCTCCACGATAACACTCCAAGGTGAGGCATAAATTGGCATAAATACCTACAAATCACCACCGCGTTTCGGCAGGCACGCCGATGTAAACTCCACCGTGGAGGGGCTAGTCGACATTACTGATTGACATCTGAACAGCCAATGAATGAAGACCACCAATGGAAAGACGGAGACGTCAAGAGTGATTTACAACCGGATACCATTGGAAGAATCAGTCGTCCTTATTTCGATCATATTTGGACAATAAAAAAATAATATCAGAAGTCTTGTATATTCAGTACACATTACTGTTTATAAAAGGTTGATCGACTTCTTTTGCAATAAGTTTATGATTTTAATTTATTTCAAAGAAATATGAACAAACTTATGCACTGACTTGACGAGAAGCAATCATTGCTGAGCTTCTCAAGCAGAATAAATTTATCATTTTGTTCCAAAGGAAAGTAATTCTCTGAGATACGGACAATTAAATTCCAAATTGACATCCGCTTCTGCTTACCCCCCCCCCCCCACAACAACAAACCTAACACACTGAATTTACACTGAAATGCAAACCGCATGCTTAGTCTTTAAGCAGTAATAGCATTGTCACGAGGCTAAATATTATGACTGCATGTGTACTGTAAGGGATTGACCATTTAATATATGGGGTTTATATGTTGTTTTGTTTTGGGGTTTTTTCGACCTGGATATTTTTTGTTCTTTCATCACAATATTTATTTTAAGTGAAATATGGAACGGATTAACGTCTTTTTATACTTCAAAAATCAGAGAAAGACAATTGTTTTCATGCTTTTACCCCCCCCCCACACCCACCCACCCCGCCCTTGGAAAATTCAATTGTCTCTCCCTGACTTCAGCAGATGTTCTACAGAAATCAAGGCAGTGACCATTGTGAACACTGTTGTAAAATATTATCAAGGGTTTGCATCAAAGGATGATGTAAGTTTCAGCTTGGGAACAGTGTGTTTTTATCACACGAAGCCATCTGACTTGGCGGGTTGTACTTTACAGCCGCAATTATGGTCCCGCCATTTACAACGGAAGTTTGATAATTGTTAGTAATTAATCTGAACTCGGCTTATTACCGAAATGAAAAATAATATGGAAAATTCTAAAATCTGAGATGTTCAGAGATTTTAATTTCCAACAAGTTTAGAGCATTTTGTACGGATGAATTGTCTCCACGTGTATCCTATTATTTGCTCATTTTTCTACAGTGAAAATATAAAAATAAAATGTACTCTTTTCATTATTTTTACGCAGTTTCCTGTTTGTGACTGTTAGAGCCTTTGGTTATTGAGCATGTTTCTGTATGTGGTATATTGCTTTACAGCTAGAGAGCTCGAGTTACTGTGGCCCAGTGGATAAAATGTGTGACACACACACACACACTTGGGTGTCTGCAGGGGGGGGCATGTTGCCTCGTCCCCGCCTCGATTTAGAAAAAAAAAAAAAAAATATCCCTTTTACTTGGGCCCCCCATCCCAGAAAATTCCTGTGGATGCCCATAAACACACACGACTTTAGAGCACGTGCTCCGGAGTTCCTGTGCAGTGGTAGGAAAATTTCTTTCTTTTTTGCTCCATAATGCTATAATGTCTAGCACGTTATTACTTTTTTACCACTACTGAACGTTTCCAGATTTCAGTTTGTGTACGTTGAGATTTATAATCAGTCAGATTTTAATATTTTAATTCTGACGATTGACTAAAAATGTTGACATGTCAAGCAGCGAAAAAGAAAAATTTTGGTTAACATTAAAAAGCATTTTAGCGTTATTTTTGAAACTCGCATTAGTGAAAAACTCTTCAAAACATAAGCAGAATCATGAAAAACTTTAATGGAAGGATCATCTTTTTGGCTTAGTGTGAATGATGAGGCCACTAATTGAAGAAAGCTAGCCAATCATGGAATACTTAAACTCTTACTGAAGCATGTACAAAAAAAAGTTTCTAATAGTAATAGATTACAATGACCTGCGCAGTAGTGCTTTGGATTCCATATTTTATGAGAGAGAGAGAGAGGGGGGGGGGAGGGGAACTTTACTAACAAGAGTTGATGATATAAAATTATTCATCTTATTTTTCTGTATTATGCATATTATGCAATAGGTTAACAAACAGAAAAGAAAAAGTTAAACATTAATTTCATCTGATGCGCCAGTTTGTCAAATCAATGGCAAAGAAAACAAACCCGCAGAAGCGCTGCTGTTGTACTGTTAGGTTAACAGTTAGCACATGAAATTAACACATCAATATCAAAGAAAATAAGCAGTCTTGATGGCTTCTCTTGTGCTAGGTTACTTGCATGTGTCAACTACATGTATCTATGATGACCTTTTGCGACCATTTGTGATTTTTAAAAAACCCGCTACTTTGGTAATTAATGCAAAATAGGACAGTTTAAAATAAAATAACAGTGTGAAATCTTAATAATGCTTTATTTAAGCGATTGGATGTCAGAAAAAATCATACAATATGTAAATGAGTATTCATGCATGGAGTAACCATCAGAACTTGTGCGATTTTGTTTCACTTCAGTCAGGTATGACTGCAGCTTTGTTATTAATTTGTTTGATGTTTATCGTTCTTTTCATTGCAGGTAGTACACTATCACTGACTTTCATAATATCATTAAAATTTTGTATTGCGTTTACTGATAAAGAAATAAGGATATGAATGCATGTTTAGATTCCGATAACATAGTATTGAAGAAAAAGAAATTAGATTCATTGCGCAATATCATCATCTAAAATATGATTTGCCACTATGTATCATACATTATCTTCGTTAGAACAGGGAAATATTTATAATTAACTGAATTAATACCTTTTTTTCAGTATAAAAAAGTTAGCAAATTGCTCCCCAGAGGGATAATGATGTAGATAAATCGGTGCCCTCCCCCCCTCGTCTCTCTCTCAACCTCTGCTTACATGGGTGATAAACAGTAAACCATGCCCATATTATAGAGACCACGTCCACTCCACGGTGGTGATCGGATGCGACTCCGCGAGAAAGCGTGGTGTGCAGGGCTATTCTCCTTGAGATGCCGCAACAACTCCGTCAGGACGCATGGAGTGATGGTGGAAGGGTTTTTCTTAATCCTCTCCACTCAATCTCCACCCCCACCGCGATGCGTGGGGTTCCAAAAAATCGCGTGAGCTGTACTGTAGATACAAGAAAAATTCCACTTGTTCCTGAACATTTTTATTAGTCGATCTAACCAGACTAAATGTAAATGTTGAACTCTGTAGTGTGGGTATAATGTTAAATACAGTACATTATAAGCTCGATAGAGTGTGACATTAGTGTGCCAAAAATTATGCAGATTCAGAAATGAAAAATTGTGATTTACCAGGTTCATCTGTATGAAATGAACCCTTTTATTAGGAAATTTCTCTGTCAAATACATTGTCAGATCACATTAACGTTAGAAATTACTTTCAGCTACCTTCTGAATCCAGCCATTGCCATTCTAGTGATCAACTGGTAGGAAATTTGGGCCTGTACCTTCCCTCCATCAGTTCTAATTCCGAAATTGATTAAAAAAACTAAAAGGCACAGAATGCAAGATGAGTCTGATTGCCCCTCTCTGATTTAACAAATCATGGGTGAATGATCTGCTTGATCTAGCAACAGAAGTATCCAGGCAGATCGTAACAACCCCAAAGCTGCTCAAATAGCTGAGATCCGTGTCCAGAGAAGCTACAACTTCACACATGGCTCTTGCACAGAAAGAAGTTTGATGCTGCATTTGTGGAGAGGATCTCGTCAGCTAGACAGCCCTTCACTTTAAAAGTATACAAGGGGAAGTGGCAAGTCTTTAGTGACTGGTGTCATGCCCATGATGTCACACTCTGTCAGCTTCCATTCCCCAACTGGCCAACTTCTTTCTCGTTCCCTTTGAAGAGAAGTTAGTTCCTATAATAATTAAGGGATATTGTTCCATGATTTCCGATATGTTCAGATATCATGGAAGAGAAGATATTGGTCACAACAAGGATCTTTCTGACTTGCTGACCAGTTTTGACCGATCCTGACCATGCTCGCTGGCTCTGTTCCCAAAGTGGAACCTCTCATGGGTTTTAACATGGTTCAACTCAACTAAGTTTGAGCCTTTGTCTACCACCTCACTGAAGACATGTTTCCTGATAGCTCTTGCTTTCACATCAAGAGTGAGTGAGCTCCATGCCCTGTCTGTGAATTCAGACTACCTACATTTTCGATTTGACGGGTCAGTCACTTTAATGACGCAGCCTGGTTTCATTGCAAAGAACCAACTGCCATCTGCTGGTAATAAAAAATAAGATTATGACTGCTTTCTTCGATCAATCCCTCGAGAGAAGCAAAAATTTCAGGACCCAGTACATGCCCTCAGAATCTACCTGAAATGCACGGAGATCATACAGTCTGGATGCCAGAGACTTTTCCTACCACTTAAGGCACGAAAAAACAAGATATAACTCCACAAGCTCCTGCAGCTTGGTTAAAGGGAGTTATTAAATATGCATACTTGGACCTCTCACAGGACCAGTTACGAATTATAAAGTATTCAGCTCATGAAATTCGAGCAGTCTCTACAAGCTTGGCATTTTAATACAATGTCTCAATTGAAGACATCGTGGAGTCATTTGACTGGCATTCCCAGTCTACTTTCTGCAGCTTCTACTTTAGTGACATGGCCTCACAATGAACTGAGCTGAATCTGGTTGGGCCTCTGGTTGCTGCCCAAACAGTCACCATGCCCTGTAAATGATAGCACAACTGCCTACTCGGGTATGACCAGTCCACTTTAGCTGGATTCGCCTGAGAAATTGTTTCTCTTCATAAGCAATTTCCATGTGTGTGAACCCACAGGGTCCTTCCTCGCACACACATGACCGCAGTCATTCGGTTTGTGCTAATTAACATTGGGAGAATTTCATCCTATTAGTGAAGCATTTATTATGCTATTCAAGATGATTCAGATAGAGAATGGATGCTCAACATTTTCTCCTCCTCTTACCTATTCTCCTGACATTAATGTAATTGGGTAACATATTTGATGGAGAAAGGAAATTTTGTAGTAAATTATGTTTCCCTGAAAATACTTACCCAGTCACATTACTATTAAGTCCTCCCACCCATTCCCGCAAATGTGAGCATCCTGTCCCATGGATTGCTCAAGTTAAAAACTGACGACATCGAGACATCCAGGTTATGTTAGCCACCTAGAGGGATAAGGGGAGCTAATCTATAACAGTTGCTTCCGTTGTCTATATCATATATATATATACATATATATATATATATATATATATGTATATATATATATATATATATATATATATATATATATATATATATATATATATATACAGAAAAATATTTTCAAGTCTATAGGAGGGCTGGATTCCTTGGTAGCAGAAAGTAATTCTTAATGTTAATGTGATAGGGTAAGTATTTTTGGAGAAACATAATTTATTAAACATTTCCTTTCTGAAAAAATTATTTCACTGTGTTTTTAAAAGAGTAAAACACCATGTTTCTACTTTTACAAACCATGTTTCACACTAAAAATACATCAGATGTTTGGTAGAACTGAGAATGAGTATTAACTTTTGGCAAGTGTATCATTGATCTGCTGATGGTGGTTAGCTTACATGAATTAGATTTCTAGATGACAGCAGTTTTTGGTGAGCAAGTTTAGAAATTATTGTTCTCACAAAACATTTGATGAGAGTTGACAATTAAGGTTATAATTTTGTTGTCTATTATCTGTGTAATGAAATAAGCAAGACTTATTGAGTTTTCATTCAAAATATTTGAAATACTGACAAACTCTTTTAATGGTTTTAGGAGATCCAGGAGGCAGTCAGGTTCCATCAGTGCTTGGAAAAGAAATGTCTGGTTCCCCACCATCCTTGGGTAGGTACAGTTGCTTAAAGGGAAACATGTACCATTTTTTTCTGCATGTTTTTGAACATAAAAAATAATAAAATACTGTATTTGCCAGCCTATAAGTTGATGCTTTTTTACCTGAAAGTCTGGGCTTCGTCGTATACTCTGAATCGACTTATATATGGATTATGTCATTGAAATTGCTCTGTAATCGTCAAAATCAAAAATCGTCTAAATCAAAACAGGTCACATAGCTGTACAAATTCTTGTTCATTTACCATGTCAGTAAATTGTTGCAAACTAATATGATGGCTTTTATATTATAAGTTTTATCATTATTTTGTATGCATTTGTATGTGCTTGTATTTTCAGATTTCTCCAACAGGAAATAAAAGAAAACAATTAAAGAGTTCACAATACATGGGCCGCATAGCACACTGTCTTACAGTCTGTACTCTATATTGTACTGTACTTATTGAAAGCATATCGTTTGTTCCTAACAAAAAATATGAAAAGATTTTGCTTTATTCATTTTTTTTTTACTATATATCATTCTTCCTGATCACATTTTTGCCATAGGTCCACTGATGTTTGATTTACCAGTAATTTATTTGACGCACTCGAGCAATTACCAGAAGATCGTTTTCATTGATATAATTGATCCTACAAAGGGATGTAATCCATATTACAACTCGAATGTTCCATGAATATTTATAAAATACCGTGGATTAAACACTTAATTATCATATATTCACAATACTGTCATATATTCACTAAAGAATGCTCTTAATATAGCTTAAAATTCAGAAATAGAGATGGACTACTTGTAGATCATCAGTGATCCATTTTTAGTTTTGTGTTTCAGCTTAAAGCAAAATGTAATGGCAATACATTACCCATATTCATTTTTAACCAGCTCTTTTTGCTTATACTGGTAATTGATAAATTGGTCTTTGGTTTCTGACAACAGTCAAAGCCAGTTACCGCAATTGTTTAAACCCTGATATTGTCTTTGGCTACTGGTAATAGGTAATGCCGGTACCCCATTGTTCTCTATCATTAATCCACATCAATTATGGTACCGGTTTTGCAATCTCAAGTGGATTAAGAACCACAAGAAATTATGCCTTCTCCCTTCTCTGGATGTAAATAATGAAGTCAGCCGAGGGCATTGTTTTCATTGTGGTAGTACTGATACATTTTAATGAGTTAGGCATGTTCTGATCAATCCTTTCATTCCTAATCATTGTATAAATATCCCGAATAAATCATCTAATTTAACTCACATAGATATATTAAAGAATTATAAGAAAGTGCTTTATTTATTCTTTTTATGTGACTTTTCTCTGTTTTTCTCTCTCTGTCATTAATTTTCTTTACATTTCTGACTTCCCTATAGATAGCCTCATTTCTCTAATGGTAGCCTCACTAATTTCATATTGTCTGTTGAATCTTGCCCTAAAACTGGTGTCAACTGGAATAACCTGGCTGAAGTTCTAGGCATATTTAATTGGCATGTAAATAACACTGCACAGCCATGTGTTTTTTTTGTGACAATAGATATCATAATTAAAACAAGAATGAACTGTTTATTCAGAGGTGTCAATTGATAATGGAATATAGTAGTGCCCTTGTACATGAGTAAGATCACAATCGTCAAGTAACTGAACAATACATATTACAATTGTCCTGAAACCTCTTTATGTCTCTCTAACTCTCTCTCTCCAAAACGAAATTGTGGAAAAAGCATGTTAGCATCAGTGATGCAATTTCCCAGTTACTGGTAATCTGAAATAGCTTGCAGTGATACCATTAATATTCATGAAACCAGAAGTTACTAGTGAAAAAGACAAAGCCAAGGTGTTGATATGGCCTCGTCTTATACTCCACATCGACTTATAGGGTGGCAAATATGGTACTACATTTGAAAAGAAATGGTGAGAAAACAAATCACAGCAATGAAATTAGCACTTTTCAATAATGTGCTACCCATGAAGTAAAAAGGTAAATTTTCTATCTTTATGTGTTGTGTAATGATTGAAAAACAGACATTATGTGCCTAGTGCTTATACGCCTGCTATAAGGCAGAGTTTATTATGTTATGATGTTTTCTGTCTGTCAGTCCATCTGTTACCAAGTTGGTTACTGCACAATAACTTGAGTTGTCCAACATCTACAGTTACCAAACTCTGTGGATGGCTTGCACTTGTGGTAAGGAAGAATTGTATTAATTTCAGGCCCCAAAGCTCAAAGGTCATGGCTCGAGTTTTCCAACATCTACAGTTATCAGACTTTGTGGTTAGTTTTCACTGGGAAGAATCCTATCAATTTTGAGGACAAGGATCAAAGCCACTGTGTCAGAAATAAGATAAATGGTTTGTACACAAGAACTCAAGTTCTCCATCATCTGTGGTGACCAATCTTTGTGGCTGGCTTGCACTTGGGGTTCAGAAGAACCCTATTGATTTTGGGATCAATGGTCAGGGTCACTGTGACTGAAAGAATAAAAATAGTTTCCATACAATAACATCATTTCTACATAACATACCTCGGACTTTGTGGATGGCTTGCACTTGGCGGAAGAAAGAAGCCTATTGAATTGAAGGTCAATGATCAGGTTCACAGTGACTAAAAGAACAAAAATTGTTTCTGCACAGTAGCATTAGTTCTACATAATAGACCTGGACCTGACTCATTGGAAGGCTTGCACTTATTGTAAGAAAGGAGCCTACATAGTTTGGGGTAAAAAGGTCAGATATCAAGGTCACTGTAATTGAAAGAAGAAAAATAGTGTCCACACAAAATGTTAGTTATCTACATTAAGCATGGAGCAGGTGTATAATATACCACCTTGTATCCATCCGTCAGAGAACACAGCCATACATGTATTAGAGCCATGATGTGGGTACTTTCCAAAAGAAATGCCATGTCAGTAATCTCACACTAACAAAAACTGCTATATAGTTAGTGGTTGTGAAAATCTACACAACAGATGCACTTGAATTTCATTACTTTATAATACAAGAAGTGAAAACAAACTTAATAAGATTTCAGAATCAGTTTTGATTTTGAAAGTATTTAAGACAGAAAATTACAGTCATAAGCAATAACAGTAATAGACTCCTTAGGGGTACATGTATGTGTTGTATGCAGACTTATGAAGGCTAAATACCAGAAACATCTCAGGATTGAGTCTGATTAATATGTTAAGATTGTAAAATAAAGATGGCCTGCTAGATGTGATAAATTGTTTGCCAACTTACCAAAGGAAATGTACAAAGTGTGCAGATACAAGGATGTAACAATTAGTTTATTCATGCATTTTTAATTTTGTTCAGCTTGCTCTCTACCATTTAAAATGGCAACTTAAGATCATGAGACTTTAATTACAGTTCACATCTTACTGGCTAAGGTTAAGTTTTTGCATTTAGCTCATAACAACTTACAGTAGTGGACATGCCTACCATTAGAGTGAGTATATCCTTGTTTATACCAGCTGTTGAGGCCATCAGTCTCCCACCGCACTAGCAAATTCAGCTATGCAGTAGCAACAGGTATTGTATTACTGATATTAAAAATTTAGTTTTTTTTTGGGGGGGGGAAGGGGTAAAACTAATTTTAATGATGTAATATTTACCTGTCACAATTGCCAGATTCTCTCTTCCCACTCCACTCTGATGTCGCACATGTAGTCTGTCCATAAAAAGGATGATGACTATTTGACATGGGAGCAGACTGGATCTGTGTTAATTCTAGTTCTGAACTTTCTAGAACTTTACATCTAATGGGAGGATGGAATTTTTATTATGTGGATGAGGGTAATTTTTGTCCTGGAAAGGTAAGCTACACAATAGTGACAGGTAAGTATTACATCATTATTATCAGTTTCACCCCCCCCCCCCCACCCCCCCACCCCACCCCCCATAAAAACTACATATCAAAAGACAGAGGATTGAGCAACAAGATTAAACTCTTTTTGTCTAAACAATATTTATTCAAGAAAACATCTTCACATATAATTCAAAAAAATGCAATGTCTAGGGATTCAATAGAAAGCTGGAAGCTTATTAAAAAACTATCCCCCTATCACAATGACCTTCTGACAGTATTTGTCTACTGACATAAAGTAGATCGTATAGTTAAAAATATATACGTGATTAAGTTGAGTATATGTAATTATTGCAGAGATCATACAATTAAGAAGAGATAGAATAGATAGGTGTGGTTGTGATCTGTGTATTTGTAAAATGTTTTCATAATTTTATGAAGGTTTGCACTACCATAAATGTATGTGTATTAATTTTCATCACAGTACATGGAATTGCCAAATAATAATGTCTTAATTGTAAGTCAGAATTAAAATGTGAAAAGAACATGGTGTCTTAGAGCTGTATATTTTTGACATTCTAATATAAAGTGTTCAGCTGTTTCGATATGTCCGCATGTATAGTACCTATTGTTGGAAACATGATTTAAAAATAAATTGTTGTTTAAACTACAACATTTAGTTCTCAGTGGTATATGCTGGACTTGGTCACCAATGTTAGAATACAATGGAGTATTATGTTTATACTGATTCAGGTAAGTTTACAGATTTTTAATAGATGAGTTACTTATTATTTCTGTTGGTAACATGTTTTCACAGTTGAATTGTAGAAGGCAGGAATGAATTTTGATACAAGGTAGTTCTACACAAAGGGAGCCGAATAGTATTCGATGATCTAGTGCTCTAGGTCTCACTGTTTACAACAAAAGGTTGAATTACATCTTGTAAGTAGTTTGGAGCAAGATCATGGTCCATTTTAAACAACTAATATTATTTTGAGCTCTCTCCTCGTTAACAATAATCTTTACTTAGGTGATCTGACTGACACAAGGAAAGGAAGACAGTAAACACATATATGCAACAAGTTGGTACTAACTGTATTAGTGATACAAATTCTTCTTTCTATCATTGATTTTTGTTTTATGCCAATCAAATGATGGAGTAACCTGTGGTTGTACAGTACGATCCAGCAAAATGCTCATTAAAGAAAATAAACACTTCACCTATACCTGAGTACAATGTTTATTTAATGGCAAAGAAAAAACTGCAGGAGAGCTGCTGTTGTGCTTTTATGTTATCAGTTCACACATGAAATTAACATGTTAATCGGCAAAGAAAGCAAACTGTATTGATAAATGTTGTGCTTGGTTATTATTTTGTGCATGAGCATGAATCTTCAACAAGTTTACATATGAACCTACATGTATCTAGGATGACTTTTTGCTACTTTGATAATTAATCCAAAACAGTACAGTTTAGATCAAACTAAAGATATGAAATTTTAATAATCTCTCCTTGCATACTTGCGATGAACATAGATTTATGTAGTGCTCCTACCCATACACACAGATGTGTTACTAAGTGCATGGATGCATCTTCTTTTGTTCTCAAGATAGAAAAATTCAGAAAGATAATGAACTTAACATTGTAATTGTCTTTACATTTCCCAAACAGTATATGGATTGTTAACTTATAGGAATAATTTTTTTTTGTATGTTCATGCAGCAACTGTCGAAACTAGTCAAGTTTTAATACCCCTCCATAATGCTGTGATTAGATGTCAAAAGAAATAATACATTATGTTAATGGAAATGCATGCATAGCGTAACTATCAGAACTGCAATTTAGTTTCACTTCATTTAGGTGTGAATGCAATTTTTAAATAATTTATTTGAAGTTTACCATTCTTTTCACAGCACAGAGTACAATATCACTGACTTTCATTAAAAAAAAAAAATCATGAGAACTTCAAGAGAAATAAGGACATGAATGCATCTGTATCTTCCAATAACATAGTATTTTAAATTTTTTTAAAATTTAGATTCATTATGCAAAATATAGTATTAATAAAGTTCATGAGGCATTGGCAATATGTTATTATTATCTAAAATTTGATTTCATATTATGTATCATCCACTATCTTCATTAGAACTAGCAAAAGTTTATAATTAACTGAATTATCATGTTTTTTCAATATCAAAAAGTAAGCAAATTGCTCCTGAAAGAGAATGCATTCAATAAGTGTCAGAACATTTGCAATTTTTTTTCACTTTCGTTCAGATGTGAATGCGATTCTTTTAATAACTGGTTTGAAATCACATAAACTTCAATGGAAATAAGTACATCATGAATGCACATGTAGGTTCTGATAATGTAGGATAAAAAATAAATAATAAAAAAACCTGAAATTGAGATACTTCATGCAATATCCAGTGTTAATAGCAGTTATATTTATTAGCCGCTACTATTGCATTGCTTTCCTTTTCCGGGACTCAGTCTCCTGTTCAAGCTAATTATTTCCTCCATTAAAGTATTGGAGGGACAGAATTGAAAAGAAACTTGATCACAGTCCAACTCCTTGGTCATGGCAAACATATGGAAAACCATCCTCTTTTTCCTTGGACGGCGTATGTGTTACACATGTGCTACACATATGCTATATTGCTCATTAAAATTTGCTTAAATGTATTTTTGACATTTCACGTACCAACTGAGTGTTATCTGCGTTCTTATCTCCTCATCTTCAACGGATGACACCCTCCATTCCCAGGAGGGGTCTAGATCTTTTCCCATGTTGGGGAAGACTACTGCCCCTGTGGGGCAAGAACATTCTGCTACCTTCATGGTTTGGAGATCATCTAAGGGCCAAGGATCCCTGATGCTCATTATGATGTCATTAGTGCCAATGAGGGATCAATCTTTGGCCCTTCCCAGAGGAGGCAAAACACCTGAGGTGTCGCTCTACAGTTTCATATTTTTCATAGGGTTCGATTTTTAAAGAAAAGAATTACCCAGTATTTCCTCACTGGTTTTCCAGGCTATTTAAACAAGAACTTGTATATCTTAGGTATAGTTAAAAGAACTTTTAATTCCCTTTATTTTGGTGTATGATTGATGGGTGCAATTTGTTTTATAGAGTACACAGCTTGGTCTTACATAAGATGTGCACCTCTCAAAAAACTGCTAGCTCTGCTTGGTCATTTTCACTTTTTGGACTTCAAAGGTAAATAATTAAAAAAAAGAGCTGATAATTTTTTTACTTTTTATATATTTTGTAATTCATTCATTGTACTTTCAGAGTCCTGGATCTCTCTGGTGTTGAAAAAAGGTGGAAAGTTTTGGCTCATAATTGACCTATCCACCTTTAACAGATTTCTTTGGGAAGAACACTTCAAGATGGCGATTACTGCCTTGGTCAAGAGTGCCATAAAGCCCTGTGACTGAGTGGTCTTCATCAATCTTCAGGATGTGTATCTTCATATTTGCATCTTCCATCCACACAGAAAATACCACTGGTTTTGTTTTGACCAGGAAGTATATCAGTTTCAGGCTCATCTGTTCGGCATCACCTCCACCCCCAGAACTTTTACCAGGGTGATGGGTATAGCTGCAGTTCACTTGAGGTCGTTATGGGTCGCCATACTACAGTATTTTCATAGCTGGTTGATGCACAATGTCCTAAGAGGTTCTCTTCTGAAGGACCTGTCCCTCTGTTGGTCCATGGTGACCTGTCTCAGTGTTATCCCAAACCTAGAGAAGTCAGATCTCGTCCCTTCTCAGGACTTCATATATGTGGGGATGAATTTCCTCACTAGCCTATTGAGAGTTTGTGTTCCTTGGGACAGGATCAACTGAATCCTGTCTCTCATAACAGCTCTTCTGGCCAAAACCTTGTTGTCTGCTTACTTTATGTCTCTCTTCTGGTGACTCTGAACTTGGCTGCAGACTTGATTCCCCTAGGAAGACTTTACTTGGGCCCTCTCCAGTTCCTGCTTCTAGCAAACTGGAGACTGTACAAGGACCCTCTATCAGCTCAGATTCCCCTGGGATTTAATTTTCACCATCTGCATTGGTGGATAAATCAGGACCATATTCTGACCCCGTCCTCATATTCCAAACCCACTCTTTTTGGTACATTGATGCATCAGATTCTGGACGGGGTCTTCACTTGGAGCCAGAGGGTGCAGTTCTTCAGGGATCTTGGTCCTGGGAAGAAGCTACTCTTCATATAAACAACTTGGAAATGCAGGCAGTATTTCTAGTCTTACAGGGGTGTTTGAACATCATAAGGAATCATTGTGTTATGGTTGCCTCAGACAACATGTCAGTTGTTGTGTGCTTTAGGCATCAGGCAGGTTCACATGCTTCTCATTACATGGAAGTCTGGAACCTCCTCCAATGGTCAACCTCCTTGGAGATCACTCTCCGAGTCCACTGTATTCTGGTCAAGAGGAATATCCTGGTGTGCAGTCTATCCAGAGGGGGTTGTGTGGTCCTAACGGAATGGTCTCTACACCAGTTGGTAGCAGAGTCACTTTTTCAACTGTGGCAGAGACCCATGTGGACTTGTTCACTTCAAGATTGAACAACAAGCTCTCCTTTTTGTCTCTCCAGTACCAGATCAAAGGGCCTGAGCAGTGGATGTTTTCAGTCTAAAGTGGGATTGTCTGTATGCATGTGCCTTCCCACCTTTGGAAATAATTCTGCAGGTGCTCCACCAAGTCAGGATCTCCACTGCTTGGCTCATCATGGTAGCCCCCCTGTGGCGCATTGGTCATGGTTCAGTTCAGTGACCTGAACCTGTCGGTAGACTAGCCCAGGAGATTACCACAGACAAGGGACTTGCAGTCGCAGCACAGAGGGTCTCTCCTCCACAACAGCACGCAGATTCTTCACCTTCATGCTTGCCTCATCTCAAGCAATTGATCCTCCAGGACCATTTTTTCAGCAAGGTTGCCAACTGCATCATTCAGGTTAGGAATCAATCTACTTCCAGGGTTTATGTTGCAAAGTGGAGAATCTTCTGTCATTGGTGCAGTAGGAAATGTATTGAGTGTAGCTGTCCCCCTTTAGTAGCTGCCCCCCTTTGTGCGCATTTGCACATTTTCTTCTTTTCCTTTGCAAAGAAAGAGAATGTTCTATGTCCACAATTAAGGGCTATAGGGCAGCCCTTTCTAACACTCTCAATTTCTCCAAGAGTTCCATCATTGCATCATAGCCTCATCTTTCTGATCTCATCAAATATTTTGAGCTTCAGAGACCAGTATCTGGCTCACTAATGACTAGATGGAATCTTTTGTTTGTTTTTGGGGCATTGTCAAAATCCCCTTATGATCCCTTGAGTGAAGCTTCCTTCTTACCCTTAAGATTGTATTCCTACTCTCCTTAGAGTCCACAAGGAAACGGAGTGAGCTTCATGCCTTGTTAGTGGAAAATGGGTGTTTTTTGTTCAACAGTAATTATGATTCAGTTTCTCTTCTTTGCAAATCTGGGTTTCTGGCTAAGAATCTGCTACTTTTATTAGCTCCACTTCCTATTGAGATCCCCAGTCTCAGTCGTATCTGTGCTGGGCATGATCAGGTCAAGCTCCTTTGCCTGGTTAGTTCCTTGTGGGGTTTTTCTTGCTTCTTCATATGGTAGATTTGAAGTTTGGAAACAGCTCTTCCTACCCGTTAAGGGTTCTTCTGATATTTCAGTGGCCACATTCCAGGTTGATTATTCTCACTATAAAGAGAGGTTTTAGTCGCTCACAGAGAGGAACCTTTCTTTTATGAAAACTAAAGCCAATGAAGTAAGGGCTATTGCTGCATCTTGGGCCTATTTGAATCACTCCTTTTTGGATGATTATGAGAGCAACCTTCTGGTGGTCTGACACTACCTTCTGCTTTTACCTTTGATCTTTGGTGCATCAGTGTGAAGGCATTTTGGGGGGGGGGGTCTATAGTGATGGCACAACACATGGCTTAGCCTTCGACCAGCTTACAGGAGTGAACACTCCTACTGCAAGGGTAAGTACAATAGTTTTCTATACCAGATTTGTTGAGGCCATCAGCCTCCCTCCTAACTGGTAAATTCAGCAATGCAATAGTAGGAGGTATTGTATTACCACATTTCAAATGTATTTTTTGGGGTGTGTGGGTAAAACTAATCTTAATTATGTAATACTTACCTACTGCTATTGCAGTGATTCCCTACTCCCATCCTGATGTTCTCTAGTATCGGTCCAAGTCAAAAGAGGATGGTATTCTGCATGTTGTTTGTGAGTCTGGAGTCAGACTAGGATCATGTTCTTTTCAATTCTGGCCCTCCAGTACTAATTGGAGGAGGGAATAATTAGCTTGAACAGGGGATAAGGAGTCCCAGAAAAGGAAAGCAGTGCAGTAGTAGCTAGTAAGTAATACATAAATAAAAATTAGTTTTACCCCTCTCCCCAAACTACATACCGTATATACTCAATTATAAGTTGACTCTACTGTAAGTCGCCCTCCCCCCCTCTTTTTGGGCTGCAAAAGGCCAATTTCTGTTTGACCCTCCTATAAATCAGGGTGCATTTTGCAAGTCAGATCCGTCAGAAGGGGTGACTTGGCATTAGTGAGTCGGAGTTGCACTTTTGAAAAATAAACAAGTCAAACTGGATAGATAGATAGGAAAAATAAAGACAAAACCAGTGTAAAATACAATTATATTTTTTAGTGGAATATGTCACAAATAAATTGACAACTTACAATTTGTCCATCTTTGTGTAATAAAATCCAGTGAAATCCATAATGCTTGACATTTTAAATTGATTTATATGATAAATCCATGAATTCAATTGTAGGTCACATACCGGTATAAAAATAGTAGTTCAGAATGATCCAATTCACAATATCCCATAATATGTTAATTTCACATGTCTTACGAATAAACGATGAAAGTTAAGTCCACATTTTTGTGATTTACAGAATCCTATAAATGTCACTATCTAATGTCATCTGGTACAAAATCCAATAATTCATCATCATTGTCTGATAAAGTTCTGAAATCCTCCATCATCTAGTCATTGTAAATCATTGTCGTCTAGTCATCGCAAATATCGTCAGACTGATTCCTCGGCTTTACTGTCATATGCGGGAGCTTATGCAGAGACTGAGCTTGCGCTCTGTAAGTAACACGTTGATCATAAAGTCTGTGAAATTTATTAAAGGATGCAACTGAACATGTGTCAATTGTGTGGCAAGATCACAGGGAGTTCAAATAACCACCCTCTGTTACTTGGCACTGAACAAGTATCAGACTCATGCCTCAATCAAAGGATTGTCATGTGGGAAAACAAACAGGTTGGTGCCTTTACAAGCTTAGGCATTAAGGTCAAACATGCACAGGAAGTTGTAGAACTCTACTTGGCACTCAACAAATATTAAATTTGCGGCTTGATCAAATGGATTGTCAACTTCAAAACAAAGTGAGTGCTGCCTTTACAAGCCAATGGCTTATCGGCCCACATGCACTGGCAGATAACTTGGGAAATATCACTTTGGAATTAAATCTGACTTATGGAAAAGGTAAATACAAATTAAATCAAAACTTGTATTACATCAAACAGTGTTTATGCAGCAAAAACACAAATATTAATACAAATACAGGTTGTTCGGACTTGCACGAAAATGGAAGCAATATACTTGCTAGTAAACACCCACGGTAAACAACATTTTTAGTGGAATATGTCACAAATAAATTGACAACTTACAATTTGTCCATCTTTGTGTAATAAAATCCAGTGAAATCCATAATGCTTGACATTTTAAATTGATTTATATGATAAATCCATGAATTCAATTGTAGGTCACATACCGGTATAAAAATAGTAGTTCAGAATGATCCAATTCACAATATCCCATAATATGTTAATTTCACATGTCTTACGAATAAACGATGAAAGTTAAGTCCACATTTTTGTGATTTACAGAATCCTATAAATGTCACTATCTAATGTCATCTGGTACAAAATCCAATAATTCATCATCATTGTCTGATAAAGTTCTGAAATCCTCCATCATCTAGTCATTGTAAATCATTGTCGTCTAGTCATCGCAAATATCGTCAGACTGATTCCTCGGCTTTACTGTCATATGCGGGAGCTTATGCAGAGACTGAGCTTGCGCTCTGTAAGTAACACGTTGATCATAAAGTCTGTGAAATTTATTAAAGGATGCAACTGAACATGTGTCAATTGTGTGGCAAGATCACAGGGAGTTCAAATAACCACCCTCTGTTACTTGGCACTGAACAAGTATCAATCAAAGGATTGTCATGTGGGAAAACAAACAGGTTGGTGCCTTTACAAGCTTAGGCATTAAGGTCAAACATGCACAGGAAGTTGTAGAACTCTACTTGGCACTCAACAAATATTACATTTGCGGCTTGATCAAATGGATTGTCAACTTCAAAACAAAGTGAGTGCTGCCTTTACAAGCCAATGGCTTATCGGCCCACATGCACTGGCAGATAACTTGGGAAATATCACTTTGGAATTAAATCTGACTTATGGAAAAGGTAAATACAAATTAAATCAAAACTTGTATTACATCAAACAGTGTTTATGCAGCAAAAACACAAATATTAATACAAATACAGGTTGTTCGGACTTGCACGAAAATGGAAGCAATATACTTGCTAGTAAACACCCACGGTAAACAACATTGATGGACACTTCACTTTGCAGTAGGTAACATTTAATTTACCAGTAATATTTTCCAGTTATTAAAATCCCAATAACTGTCGATACAAGTATTGTGTAATGAATATCGTCATGAAACGGATAAACACAGTACATACCATATATGCACTTCTGAATGGTAATAGTGGTATGAAAACATAAAAATATTTGAATTGACGGTAGTTTTATGAACTGCAAACATCTAGAGTTTCCAACATTACCCTAGATTTATCAATTTTTTTTGTATGTTGCACTTATAAGATGACCCCAACTCTGCATTAATCGATTTTTCAGTAAAAAAAATGGCGACTTATAAGCGAGTATATACGGTATTAATAAAGTTCAGGTGTCATTGCCATTATGTTCTTGTTATCTAAAATTTGATTTGGAAAAATAAAAATGTGCCTGTTAATTTATAAAGGGAATGACATAGATAAATCAGTGCCTCACCATGTACTCTGTCTGTCTCTCAATGAACCTCTTTTGCAGGGGTCATAAACAGTAAACCATGTCCACTTTATTGAGACCATATCCAGTCCACAGTGGTCATCGGATGCGACTCTTTGAGAAAGAGTGCTGTGCAGAGCTATTCTCTGCAAGAAGCCTCATCAACTCCATCGGGACACATGGAGAGATGGAGATTTTTTTTCTTAAACCTCTCCACAATCCCTCCACCTCCACTGCAATGCTTGGAGAAATGAAAAATCGCATGAGCTGTACTGTATATATTGTACATAAGAGAAGGTCTTGAGTTAGATTAGTTCCTATAACTAACTGAGTTACCTTCTCTAAATAAAGTAATTATTATTATTATTATTACCATTGTGATTTGATTCTTTTCTCTTTCCCCTCCCCCTTGTATGTACATCCTTGACAGAGGGTATATCCTTATCAATGACATTAATACCATCATAAATTATAAAGTCAGGCTTTTTGGAGGTATAAGCATTAAAATCTCCACCAGTTATAAATTTGTGATTTGGATACATAACTCAGTAATTTGCTGATTCATTTTCAATAATTGTAAACTCATCTTTTGCATGTATTGCTGAGTACCCTGTTGGAAGGTTAGTACATTGGAGAGAAATTTCAGCCAAAACAATATTGCTGAAATTATACATTACTTGTTCTTTTACATACACAGCAATGCCACCAGAGTAATGTTTTGCATTAGATTCTTTATCTCTGACACCATTTGTATCAATTTTATCATGAGCCCAAGTCTTGACCAGTGCAAAAATACCAAAATCACGCTGAAAACTAATCAGATGAATTTAATCCACATTAGACTGTTCACCAGACAATTATCTTGTCAAACCTGAAATATTCTAAATACAGAGCTTAATTTCAATATTATTCTTTACATCATGTACCACATATGAACACTGGCTTTGACCAAACCTATACTTATTATTTATATGTACACTATCCTGCAGTGCCTCAATGAACACATGCTCAGTTTTATGTATAACAAGTCTGTCATATTTCAAGGAAGCGGCTTTACCATCTCTGGGCACATGTAATAATAAACAATACAGATATGTTTGTGCCAGGTGTACTTTTTCTTAGAAGTCTTCAGAAACATGAATATATGCAGTTCAGCTACCTCTGGAATGCCATGATATTCACTGTCATTTACAGTTGCTTCTTTCTCTTTCTCCTGTGCATTGTCAAAATTTTTTTTTCTTCAAAACTGCTTCCTTGTCTTTAAAACAAGAAAATGTATCAATTGCAGGTTGTGGACTGTGCTTTAAACATGGCGTGCTCATTCAATTTCAATTTTTGATTCATCTATATCCAGAGTTTGTCTTATATATTCTCTTACTGCATTTTCTGTGTCGCTTCACTTTTCACCCTTGATTTCTGGCATACCATGGAAGATTAATTTGTATCTGTGGGATTGGGCCTCTTGATTCTCAAGTTTCTTTTTATTGCCAGAAACATAACTAACTTGGTGAGAGTCTCTGTTTGTATACTGATTAATTTATAAAAATAATAATAATAATAATAATAATAATAATAATAATAATAATAATAATAATGACTACAACATCTTCTGTTGCTTTGTCAGCCAAGAATTATTTTATTTTTTATTTTACATTTTGTTAAAAAGTTTTCTGTACTGTTGGCTGCCTAGTCACATTGGTATTAAGGGTAATAAAAGGGCACATAAGGTAGCCAAAGCTGCTCTGCAGTCACCTGTGTCCAAATGGAAGATCCCATATACTAACTTCAAATGTTACTCTATATAAATCAGCATGTTATGTATACTTGGCAAAACATGTTGAATGAGAACTCCACAAAATGCAGAGATGAGGTGGTATATTATGTTGATTGCATATAGGACACACATACCTGATGCTTGCATAACTCCTGAATGGTGAGCCTCAGTCAGACTGCATACCCTGCCAGTGTCTACTGACAGTGGAACACATTCTTATCAAGTGTATAATAATAATAATAATAATAATAATAATAATAATAATAATAATAATAATATTATTATTATTATTATTAATAACAACTTTATTTAAAGAGGGGGACACGATTAATTGCACGGAACTAATCCTCCATGTGGCCCTCTGTTATATCCATATTTACACACATAGTACATAGTTTCACACACAATAAAGAAAGACACATACAGCTCTTCTCTATATAGAATTTTTTTTATAAAAATGAAAAAAACATCAATACACAACTTCATACCAAAAAATGCCTTCCTTCGAGCGAATTAATAATAAGGTAATTTATATATGGATATAATAAACAGAACATGCTCCAACTAGGTACATTGTGTATATACAGTACAAAAATAGCCAGACAATGAAGTGGAAGGTTTGAGAATTTATATTTTAAGTTGTAATGTGTTTGTCAAATCAAACAGGTTCCACTTTTCATCTGTTGAATTAGATTATGATTAAATGCAATTATATTTGCACTTTCTCTAATTTCCTTTGGGATTCTATTCCAAATTAGTGGCCCCGAACATTGAAAACATTTCTTAAAGAGTTCATTATTTGGTTTTGGAATGGAAAGATGGTTAGCTAAAATTGACCTTAGGCTGGGAGAGTTGCTTTTTTTCTAGCAGTAAATAGTTCCTTGAGATAAAATGGGGCCACATTGTTTGAAACTTTGTGCACAAGTTTAGCCTTTCTCATAAATATTAATTTTCTTTCTGTTAACATTTTAATATCATTCATTGCATTATCTAGGATGAGTCTGCAAGCCATTTTTTGAAAGCAGAATAATTTGCAAATATTCTTGTCAGAAGTATTTCCCCAATAACATTAGAGTAGTCTAAGTATGGTTGTATTGTTATGTATTCTCCTCTATGTTTTACATTCTTCTTGCTAGGGATTTAAGCTTTTGTTTTTGGAATTAGTCACTCACAAAGCCATACTTGAGGATATATTTTTTATTCTTCTTCTCAGTTCAGCTGAAAGTTCTACTCTGCTTCTAAAATACAGTTACTTAATAATGACAGACATGAATTGACTTTATGACATATAACTTGAATATGTTCATTCCATTGCAAATTGTTGTCAACCATCAGCCCAAGGATTTTGTCATGGGTAACCATTTGTAGACAAATTTCATTCAACTTAAGATTAAAATTGTTATTTTCCAATTTTTCTCTTTTTTGTTGGGTAGTAATCATTAATACTTTAGTTTTTTCTGTGTTTACTTTCATGCCATTTTCCTTACACCAGGAATCTATTCTAAGGAAGGCTATCTGAAGAGAGATCTCTTGGTCTGATTTTAGCTGTTTGAAAGCTGATAAAGTTTTTGTCATCTTCATATAGATTGGTAGATGAAATACAGTTGCCTATTTTCAGTGGCAGATCATTTATGAAAATGAGAAAGAAGAGTGGACCCATGATTGATCCCTCAGGTACTCCACATGTAATTGGTCCGTCTTTAGAAAAATTGCCACTTATTTTGAAGCACTGTTTTCTCTTTGTTAGATAGGATGTAAACCAATCAATCGTGGAATTGTCACATTGATAAATCTTCAATTTATTGATAAGAACATCATCATGAACAAGGTCAAAATCTTTTCTAAGATAAATAGTCTAAGGAAGTAATCCATCTATCTATCATGGAGACCAAGGCTGTCTCACATTAGTGGTTTTCTCGGAACCCTGATTGTTTTTGGTGAATTAAGTTATAGGTTGATAGGCACATCAGAAGATTGTCATGAACATGTTTTTCAAGTAGTTTTCACAGAGTTGGTAAGATAGATTTGGATTTGTAGTTACTGACATCTTCTTTGCTGCCTGACTTGTGAATGGGAGTAACCTTTGCCAATTTCTAAGTCTTGGTAAACATTGAGGTATATATGCTTAGATTACATATGTAAGCTTTGCTATCAGATATTATGTGGTCCAATATTTTCTAGGCTTGTTGCTTTTGTTGTTTCAATAGTTTGCAAAAATGTTAGAACAATTTAGTTTGATATTGTAGAGATGAAAAACATTTTGTGTTGACTGGAATTTTATCTGAACAGAAATTTCTTAGTTTGGCATGATTGAAGTTTATATGATAGGTTCCTTAATTTTGGAAGCTGTAGTGACAAATAAATCCATTAAATGTATTTGATATATAGATCTTTTCCTTTTATTCCTAAATCTAATATGTCGGTAAAATAAACATTACTTGGAGGGTGACACAAGGAGGTTAATTCTGCTGTGAGATTTAAAACAATTTTTGAAGCATGCATGTTTACGCGTCATGAGGTTGTACCCTATTTACGAGCTCTGTAACATCAACATCATTTAAGATACACTAAAGTGGATGGTATTGCAGGAAAGTAGACAGATGTAGCTCTGCAATGATACCAAATAATGTTGACTTTCTGCTCACATTAAAAAGTACAGCGAAAAAGATGCAATTTTTGAGACCCGATTTTTTTTAGGTCGAAAATTGCCAGTTTTGGAACCGGAGTTTGTGTCCGGATTTAAGACTTTTTGGCCTTAGATCTAAAGCAGACGTGTTTGAACTGCACACAGACAAATGAACCTTTGCAAAAAGTAGCATTAGTTTGAGATTTGGAGAGAAAAGGGGCCAGGACACAAAAATCGGGGGTCCAATACGAAAAAAAAAAAATTCCAATTTTTACCCTATTGCACATATGCAAGCGTACTAGCAAATCAAAAACAATGTTTCTGATACACCTAAGCATGTGGCTAAATGAAAAACTTTCTTAAGCAGCTGTGTTTTGCTGCATTCAGAAGTAACACCAACAATGTGTTGCCTACCCCCATTTCACGTGAAAATGAAAAAAATCTCCCGGGCTTAATGAGTTAAAACATTCACAAACAATGAACTTCCAAATTCAAAACATTCATCATAGTTGTCATTTTGAGAGATATAATGTTTAACTGAGGTCCCAAAGGAAACAATATGAGCATCATCACCGAGTAGAATTCCCAAGGCTTGTCTTTAAATGGAGGAAAAATGATGTCTCATGAACAGGGCACTATCGTCATAGCCATTAGCCTAGCACCTGTTGCTAGGGTGAAACATTTCAGTGTTTTGCCCTGTGCCCATATTCCAAACAGTCATGGTATTGAAGTTTCCCAGTATGTCTGCATGAATCTAAGCCATGCTCAGGTTCAAAGCAATTACAACACTTCCCTTGCTTGTCTAGTTTGCTGAAATTGTAATTTTGGTCCCTGTTATATCTTAGGTTAATGTATTTGCCTTGGAACATGTTCATTTATTGCATGCAGAAAGTGTGAAAGTCCCTTTTTGTTTAAATGGGTTATGTTCTTAACCATGATGTATTCCAGCACCGAGCCAGACCTTGTAATACATGCGTTTTCAATGTCAATCATTTTGTGGTCCCATTCATTGCATAATTGCTCTATTAAGGCATTCAAATCTTGAACATCTGTGTCAATTCTTGGATAAACTGTGCAAATGAACACCTTACAAGCTGGGTTGTCCATATAGATGTTGATCAGAATGTGGTAAAAATTGTCTTCAGTTTGTTCATAATCAATGTTATTGTTAACATTATTTGCTCCAACATCGATGATGATGTTGTCAAATTGACAAAGGTCTGTTTCTCTGATTATATCAAGCATATGACTAGATCCCACCTGAGATAATGACGAGTTTGACCAAAGGTATAAGATTTTTTTTACTGACATATTTTATGATTGAGTTACAAATCAGTGTTTGTTTTATGGAAATTCTCTGGTGTTTTGAGTGGCTAGATTTTCTTTTATGTGAAGAATCACTTGTATTGGAAGAGCCAAGAGTTTCACTGCTAATGTTAGAATAGTGATGCTCACCATTCACAACATTTCAGTGACCGGAGCTTATCTCGGCAGAATCAGTTGTGTGATCTTCTTTCACAGAATGCTTTGGGAGTGAAGAATAATTTTCAGTTGACGTGGTTGAGTTAAATAGCCTTCTGTGTTGTTTAATTTTTGACCGATTTTTTCCATATTACTGTTGGTCTTTTGAGTCTTTGCTATGACTGACTTAAGTATGTCATCAACAGCTTTGAATTATGTTTTTCATTGGTTTTCATTATCTTGGTGATATTATTTCAGCACTTTTTGGATTCATCTTTTACCACACTTACAATTTCAGTTTCAGGTTTATAATGTCTTACATTATTGATCAGAGAATTTCAAGATCATTAGCAGCAGAATCATATTTTATTTCAGTTATTTCTGATAAAAGATTATCTTTGACTTTATTAAAATGCTTCACTTTATCCTTCAGCTTAATGTTTTCCTCTTCATGGATTAGGCAGCAACTTGATGATTGGCTTAGGTAAAATTTCATGGTTTGTTTGTTTTTCCCAGGAATTCAGATTTCATCTTAATATTTGAAAGTTTTTCAGAAAACTTGCCATGTCAGTAATTTGCTGACTGGTATTTTGTTTTCAAACATTCATGTTCTTCTGATAACTTAGTTTGTTGGGCCTTCAATTCTGCAATTTTCTGGTGCAGTGATTTTTTTTCCTTCATTATGGTTGTTGTGTTCTTATCATTTCCCTCAGCTGCCCCTGTCAGCATACTGAAGCATTTTCTGATGGAGTTTCCAGCTGAGTGTTTTCATCCTGGTATTATTTTGAATTTGTGGAAATTCTTTTCAGCCAGTAGAGTGTCAGTCCAGGGACTTTTGTTAGATTCCATAGCAACTACAGTCCAGGATATAGTGTGAGTTTTGGCACTACTTACATCCAGGGAGCATTGGTGCATAGCAGGGGTATTGAACTGCACACAAAGAAAATGAATTCTTTCTGTAAAAAGCACGTTAATAATCTGAAATACTGAATTATAAACTAGATTTCCAGAAGGAAGAAGTTGTTTTCTCCAAGTTGGTATAAAATCCATTGCATGAAAATGCATTTATCCCTTTTGAACTTGGAATATTTCTCTACAGTAGATGATATGCCTTGCCATCCATGGGGGCAGGTTGAATTTATTAATTTGACTTCCACCTTATGAGACATACATTTTTTAGTGTGAATTCTATGAAGGAACTTTATGATGACGTACTGCCAGAGACAATCTTAGACTTTTTGAGGGAATGCAGTTTATATAACAAATTGTAACAAATTTTACGATATCTGTAAATCTGAACTACATGCTGTTCTGTTTTGACAGCTCAGTTGTTCTAATGACACAAACTAGTTTTCTTTCTGGTTTTTTTTTTATCAGAGACACAGACAATATCAACAGCAGCCATAAAAGACTATTCCTACCGCTGAAGGCAGGAAAGCAAGACATAATCCCACCACTGCTGGCAGTTTGGCTAAAAAGCAGTTATTAAATCAGCATATTCTGAACTCTCACAACATCAGGTATGACTGATGAAGATATCAGCTCATGAAATACAAGCGACTTTCATGAACCTGGTCTCAAACGTAATGTCTCAATGCAGGACATAGCGGAGTCATTTGACTGGCACACCCAGTCTGCCTTCTCTAGCTTATATTTCCATGACATGGCCTTGCTGAGGATAGATACTGAATCTCATCTGGCTGATGGTAGCTGTCACTGAGTAAAAACAATTGTGTAAAAAAAAAATATTAATTTTTGGGTAGTGTTTGTGTACAAACAAATTAAGGACTCAATAATGAAGAGGACTCCAAAACATTTACATGATCATTTATATCAGATTCATGCTTATCCATTGTTAATACATTAAAGTATCGTACACTTTTGCAGTAAGCTAAGTTTGAAAAGGAATAATAATGACATGAACATTAATATCCCCTGGTCACACTTTTATTGTGACACCTTGTGATTCCAATAAATTATGACCTGATAGGACTTTATTCCACATGAGTGAATGTAGTTCATTTGCTTTTGTATGAGGCAGAGAAAGGGCGAGATTGATTGATTGATTTCATCCCTTGTTCAAGCCATTTGCTGAATATACATGTACCATTTAAATGTCCCTGTTCACCTGAAGTTTTTGTCAAAGTGAAACAATAATAAAACAGTAAAGAGGTGTACCATAATGATGGTAAGTCTTAGAACACTAAGTCTTGGGACACACTTAATTATTTTCAAAAGTAATTTTTTTATGACCTGTAAAAGTTGGGACACGAAATTATAGCAATTTTTTCATGTACTGTAAGTCTTGGGACACCTCAGACATTTTGTTTTTACTAATCGATCAATGTATTTTATCAATCATAACGACATTTTGAAAAATGAAAAATGACTTCATGGTTGTTAAGGGACTATCATGATGAATTATTACATGGAAAAGTTATAAAAATAATATAATTTGTTTGAAAAGTCAATAAATATATTTAATTTTCCTCTGTTTTCTTATCATTTCTACCGAATTCAAATATGTATAATTTGATCGGACTTTGACAAGAATTGAGTATTAGAGTCTAGCAGGATGTTGTAACCATATAACTTCTCCCTTTTGTGCACTAGTTTACTATTGTCAGTTTATGCATTATTGCATTAAATTTGTCAAAAGTCACCAGTAATTAGTTTGTTTTGCATTGAAAATGTAAATACTTACCGGTAACTCATTACAATGTGGTACCAATATGACAACAACGAAAATAGTGTTTAGTTGTGTGCTCACATTTAGTGAGCTTGTTTACATCATGGCATCACTGCATGTACATTGAAGATTTTTACTTGCACTGAATGAAGTACATCCCTTGGATTCAAATCATATGCACCACTACACTAAACTTAAATAATATCTCTAAAATATGATAAAGAGGTTTCAGAAATAAGTCTTTGAAAATAATTGTAATACTGTAAAAACTGGGAGGTAGTTTGCTTTGATATAAGCGACCTTAAATAAGTACCTGTTTACTTAGCTATGGTAATTGTACTAATATTATTGAGTAAAAGGCAATTACACATCAAAGAACTACACCAGTGATGGCTACAAATTCA